>PVJX010043429.1:0-13669 GCA_004027295.1 Dolichotis patagonum
ATTTTTCACTAATTCCCACAATCTTAGTCTTCTTTGCAATATCTAGCAATTGTTAGACCCATTTTCCATGACCTCTTATTGTTTATAAGGTATCTTTAAGTATGTGATCACCTGCATCAACACTATTTTCTAGTTCTGACACTTGTGTCACATTTGGTCATTTCAACTACCCATACTTTCAGTAGACTATAATCTCTTGGATTTCTGTTTGGTATACTTTCATAGAGTTTAATTTTTTGCTAAACTGGTTATTCATGTTTTAGATTGTTTTGTTTAGTTCAGCTAGCATTTTATTAGTGTTGTCTGTAAGCTCAGGTATCATTTTGTTTATTAAGCCCATTATCTGTTTAGTTATATTATCTTTGAGCTCACTGGACACCTTATTGACCTGGGGTTTTTTCCCCTTCTTTTATCACTTCATGTAAGTCATGTTTAGCTTTTTATTTCCTCTCCATCAGTGCATTAGCTTTGGGGAAGCTGGGAGTTTTGGGGGGCATTTTGTTGCCTTGTTTTCACATGTTTCTATTTTTTTGGTGTGTTGAGGGTTGAAGGTCAATTATAGTTGAAAGACTTCATTGTTAATGTGGAGATATCTTTAGTTAGTATATGCTTTCTAGTCATGCACTCTGGGCATGGCTAACTATAGGCCTTTGTCTCTGTCTCATATCTGACCACTTCCATTAATTTGAGAAGGGAGGGTGCAGTGTAATTGATCCAGCACTCAGTTCTCTTGTGTTAGAGAAGACAGATACTGCCTCCTTGGGAGCCAAAGTTAATATTCCAGACAAGTTTTTCCTTTTCTCTGCCTTAGTTTTCATTTAAATATAATAACTTCAAATACTTATTTTAAATTATATCCTTTTTCAAGCAGAGAGAATAGCATAAAATAATATAATACACACAAATGTACCCCAATTTAACTACAATTAAATTTTTCTTTCTTTTTCACTGAAGTAAATTTTGAGGGTCTAATCATCAATTTGCATCTCATTTTCCTCTCTCATCTTCCTAAGGATAATCATTAGGATAATCATTCTCATCTATCCTAAGGATAATCATTAGGTTTGTACCCATAACATTGTTTTGTGTATTCTTAAATTGACATAGAAATAACACTTTATCTCATGGACAAGATTTTCTTTAATGCATATCCACAAGAATGGGTTTTCTGATGTGTAGAGTATCTGAACTGACCATAAATAACAATCAATTCCAAATAATAATATCCTAAATAAGTAGAAGTTTATTTCTCCCTCACATTAGAAAAAGTCATTCTCAAGGAAAGTAGTCCAGGGTGGGAGTGGAGGACTTCAAGAAACTCAGGCCAAGGGGTGGCCACATGCACACCCAGGAAGGCGGCAGCCTCTAACCACCACCTTTAGGCACCCTAATGAGGGAAGGAAAGAAGGGACCTGAATAGGATTCTAGTCTTATTCACCATATGTCTCACCTTAATGATTTCTATTTGTTTATTTGCTTTCTGTTCCATCTTATCTTGTTACATGTTTATTTTGGCTGCTATTCTTTCTTTCAGCTAACTTTTATATACTTGTATTATAAACTTCTAAATTATTCTATCATCTCTGGTTCAAATACTCCTGTTATCTTCCTATGCTGTCTCATGGTAGATCATTTGTAGTGGTTTTTTGTTTGTTTGGTTGGTTGGTTGATTGGTTTTGGTTTTGGTTTTTTGTTTTTTGGTACCAGGGATCAAACTCACGACCTTGCGTTTGCCCAGCAGGCACTTGGGCCACTGAGCTAAATCCCTGGCCCCTATTTGTAGTGTTTTATACAATCCATCTTCTGTTGTAATTGTTTTTCTCTTGCTCTCTGTTCTCATTTGGTTGGAGAAAGTTTTACTGCAGAGCAGTTTTTCAGATACTTTTGTCAGATAGCACTAAGGTGTACTACCTGAGGTCAAATTTCATAACAGTTTCAAAGATTCCCTCACTGTGTGGGAAGTATAAATACATACATCAACCATGACAGGGCCCTGGGTTAGGTCTCCATTGTGAAGGCTTTTCTATCTCCTCTAGCCTCAGGAAGAGAACTTCCTTATTGCTTTCCTGGTCTACCTGGCAAAATTTTAGTACTCTCAAATTTATTAAGAGGTATATTAGTCCATTTTCTGTTACTATAATGAAATACTAGAGGCTGGGTACCTTGTAAAGAAAACAGTATTAAAACATTTAGCTTATAGATCTAGAGGTTCAAAGGTATGGTGTTGATACCCACTCTGCTTAGAGAAGACTTCTTGATGGATGGTATCATGACAAAAGCATGTGTGAGCAAAAGACACAACAGCAAGACAGGAAGCCAGAGATCTACTGGAGGGAGACCTTGTGGGGCCCGACAAGAACTATGTTCCAAGGGCAGTGCCACTGATGACATAATGACTTCCTACTAGTTCTACCTCTTAAGGTCCCATCACATCTTGGCATCACCATTCCAGGGGCCACCTTCTAACAAATGAAACTTTGGGGACAAAACCTTATCCAAATGATAGCAGGGGGGTTCTACCGCGGAGGCCATGACTACTGCCACTATGGATATTTAAAACTGGTCCCAGGCTTTTGTCCTGTATCCAGGTCTATTATTCCTGGGAGCCAAAAGTTTAGATCCCAATCTTCCCTTCTTTGTCTGTAGAGGGAAGTGGGCAGACATTTATTGCCTAGTGTGCATTTTTTTTTAATAGCAAGAGTTCATATCTTTCATCAGAGTCTTAAAAAGTTTAACAATTACTGCTTAAATACAACGTGAAACTGTTCCAATTTTTGAAACAGATCTTAAGGGAAGTACACATTGTAACAGAGGACTCACAGTCAGATATCTCCTTCTGCACTGTAAGCACCTTTCATTATTTAAAACATGATTTGTAACTTTGCATTTATTTAGCAGCTTTTCAGAAACTCAGTGAAAAAAATGAGTCACCAACACATATAAGTAGATATATCCAGGACACGAAAGGCGCTTTATTTCCTCATACTTTTGCCCTTAAAATGAGAGGGAATTGGGTTAGATGCCTTCGGTTGGGGAGAAGAGGTTGCTGGAGGTGAGGGTGCTGGAGCACAGTGGGGAGAGGGAGAGGCAACGTGAGCAACCTATTCTGAGATGCGAGGATTCTGCTCAGGGCTTGTGACAAGACGTAGCAACAGTGCGGTTTCTCTTCTACAGATGAAAATGAATGTGAGCAAAACAACGGTGGCTGCAGTGAGATCTGCGTGAACCTCAAAAACTCCTATCGCTGTGAGTGTGGGGTTGGCCGTGTGCTGCGAAGCGATGGCAAGACTTGTGAAGGTAGGATGCTGCAAAGGGACTCAGATCTAGAGCCCAGAGGAAACCATCGGCTTATGCTTTGCCGTGCAGGGAAGAGCCTAGGTGTGGAGAAGAGTAGCCAGCTGTGTAAAGAAACAACAGAAGAGGCTCCTCGTCATTGATGGTGCTTATGTTGTGGTCAGAATTCACTGCTGATTTTATCTACATTTCACAGGAGGGAATTTTGCAAGAGGCAGAAAGCCATATTCTTTTAGGGGAAATTAAAGTACCCCATGCTTTTCAAACTCAAGTATGCCTGTAAATCACATGGAATTTTAAAAAATGGTCCTGGAGATTGAAGCCAGATGCTTCACACTGAGCTGCATTCCCAGCCCTTTCTTTGTGTTTTTCTTTCTTTCTGTTCTTCTCTCTGTCTCTGTTTGTCTCTGTGTCTCTGTCTCTGTCTGTCTGTCTCTGTTTCTCTGTCTATCTCTCTCCATCTTCTTTCTTCTAAAATTCTGAGACAGGGTCTTGAGGAATTGCCCAGACTGGACTTGAACGTACCATCCTCTTGCTTTCGCCTCCCAGAACACTGTGATCTAGGCTTGCACCACCACGCCTGGCTCCTGTAGGGTCTCATTCAAGCAAAGGTTCTGATTCAGTAAGTCTGGGATCAGGTCGAGAGATTGTATTTCTTCGTAAAGTATAGTCGACACCTATGCTGCCAATCACAGCAGCACGCAAGGGATAGCAACGTAACAGAGGCAGGTAGCATAGCAAACACTTCATACTGTTTCTCACCCAGCCTCTGCCAGGTCCCTCTTCAGAGATTTTGCTTCTGCAGGCTGGAGGAGGCTTCAGAGCTTGAGTTTTTAACAAGTTCAACCTGAATTTTACTGTTCTAGAAGTTTGGAGGACTGCTTTACATGAAGCCATTCTCCCTGTATGCTTTGTATTGACTGGGGACAAAAACATTTTTAGGGATAAATAAAATGAATTCTTTTTAATAACAAAGATGCTAGGTACATTTTATATGAAACTTAAATAATGTCCCTTCTCCAAGGCACATTTCCTTTTGCAAGTTATCACAGCTGAAATGTCATCACCTCTGCTGTCATAAACCTGAGTTCTTGCAATACTTAGTAGAGAGTATGACAAGAAGAGAAACAGTTGAATTGTTATTATTTACAGCAGACATATGATTGGTCCCACAGTATAATTGGATTTGTGGGTTCATAGAGCTATAGTACTGCTTACAAAAATTCACGTTCTTCTTATAATATTCAAAATAACAACAGGCTGGATGCAGTGTTACACACCTGTGAGCACTCAGGAGGCTGAGGTAGCATTGCTACAAGTTTGAGACCACTCTGGGCTACTTAGTGAGTTCAGGAGCAGCCTGAACTACAGTGAGACCCTGTCTCAAAAAATAAAAATAAAAAACTACCCCAAATGGAAAAATTATAGCTAATGCCGACAATTTATTCTATACAACAAAGTTTGTACAGCTAAGGGAAATTTACTAAAATGTTAAACTACTGTCCTTTATAAAAAGACTAAATACATTTAAAATTTTGTGGAATGAGGGTAATATCCTGAATCATCCTTAAATTTTAATTATTTTATGTAATAAGTTTTGCATATCTGAATATTAATGAAATGGCCCATGAGGAACATTCATGAGTATTTTATTGGAACTATTACAGTTAATCTTCTAAATTCTTAAACCCTAGTAACCATAAATGAAAAACATTCAAGAAAAGGATAAAAATTATATGTGCATTAAACTTTAGGATTAACATTTATATTAGTAATCCTTAAATTTTATTGACAGTCTATACAAATTTGTTTCTTCACTGGAGATATTAAACAATTGTATCTTCTTTAAAAAATAAAAAGCCGTGTTGCCTGGGATACAGCTCAGTGGCATGGCGCCCGCCTTGCAAGCACAAGGTCATAAGTTTGATTCCTGGCACCAGAAAAGAAAGAAAGACAAAATAAAGCATTTTAATTTTTAAGTGATTTTTATTATTTTGTTATAAAAGCATAGAAAAAATACAGAGAAAGGAAATAAAAGGAAGATAATTAAAATGACCCATAATCTTCCTTGCCAGATATGCCCATTCTTCACATTTTAGTATATCATCCTGAAAGACTTAAATTCCTTAAGGCAATTTAGATTTTCAAGTCTTTTACTGCTCTGCATTTTTAGACCTAGAAGTATTCTGAGTGAATATTTAGGCTGATTCTTTCATCTTACAGATTGGAATTATTATAATTCAGAGAAATAAAATGTCTTAAGAACATTAGTTTTTGGAGCCAGAGGTGTAGCTTAGTGGTAGAGTACTTATCTAGCATTTCTGAGGCCTGGGTTCAATTCTCAGTACCACCACCAAAAATAGGTAACTTTTTGAAAACAAATTTCCTATTAATGTTGATTTTAACATCTTACAACATATTTGTGCTTTTTCCACACTGTTGCATGTAACTTCACCTATTTCTAAAGCCCATAATCAGTAATGTCTTTCAAGTCTTGCAAAGATTAACTCATTGCAAATTTATTCTCTATATGTTTCATAATTATTTATCCCAAGTTAATTTACTGATGTTCCAAAGGACTAGTTTTCTTTTGTTTTCTTTCTCTCTCTCTCTCTCTTTCTCTCCCTCTCTCTCTTTTTGCTATCATTGAACTGATAGAGCTGTATCTATGAAAATCAGCTTACCTGATGCCCTAGGCATCTCAGGTGACGTCACCCATTTCTTTCCAAGTATAACCTAAAACAAGGGTCAGCAAACTTTTGGACAGATGAGATAATAAGTATTTAGACTCTGTGGAACTGTACAGA
This sequence comes from Dolichotis patagonum, assembly GCA_004027295.1. Lineage (NCBI taxonomy): Eukaryota > Metazoa > Chordata > Mammalia > Rodentia > Caviidae > Dolichotis > Dolichotis patagonum. The sequence goes on from PVJX010043429.1 coordinate 6,102, forward strand.
ATCAATAAAAATATTCAGCTCTGCCCACACAGTGAGAAAGCAGCCATAGAAACAGGTAATAACATGGACATGGCTGTGTGCCAATAAAACTATTTGAAACAAAATGTAGCAGGTTAGAATTTGACAACACCTGAACTAGAAGATAATGCCCAGGTTCCAGGTTATTTTCCTCTGTTAAGTTTAAAGTTATAAAATAGTTTCTTCAATTTTTAGTTGAATATTTTTCTTCTTGTCCATTGACTATGTGTTTGGAAAAAATAAACATTAAATAGAGGAAATTTTTTTTAAAAATTCATAAGAAAAAAACTCATAAGAAAAATATCCCCAAGAGTTGGTTGAACCCAGGTGCCCAAACTGCAACCCAGGACCCACTTATTTATCACAAATTGCCAACACTGCAGTTAACCCTGAATACTGAGGGTCTGGTTTAGAAAAAAACAACTCATACATTAGCATCTTTTGTTTTAAAAATAACACACCATAGGTTTGCCACCACTGTCCTGGGCTCTTTTTTATAATGCTGTCAGTCTAAGGCCCTTTGTCCCCAGAGCTTTTGATCCTGGCCATTCAACAGAGGGTCCCTGGCCCAGCTGATCCAGCTGAATTTATACTCTATCATCCCTTTTTATCAATAATAATTTCTAGTTGGGCTCATTAAGTGTTGCAGCTTTTAATATGTACTTTTGAGTCTTACTCCTGAAAAAAACCATAACTGCAGTCCAACCATGAGAAAAAATATTAGCAAAACCAAACTGAAGGTCGTTCTACAAAATGCCTGGGCATTTGAAGTGGATAGAGCTGTGGGTACTGGGAGATTGCTCTCTGTGGCTGTAACATTTAGCAGACGCTTTTGTGGGCTTGGGTTCACATCTTGATTACTGGGTCAGGCTGCAAGGATACTGCTACGGGTCAAGCACAAACCCTGAGAATAAATGCTAGGATCCCGAGGGGAAGAGGGGCAGGAGATGATTCCCTCTTCTTCCTTTTTTATTTAGTTATGTTTTTAAATTTTTGATACCAGTGATGGAACTCATGACCTCACGCTTGCCAGGCAGGTGCTTGTGCTGCTGAGCTAAATCGCGGCCCAATTCCCTCTCTTCTTGATTTCTCCTGCAGACATCGAAGGATGCCACAATAACAATGGTGGCTGCAGCCACTCCTGCCTTGGGTCAGAGAAGGGCTACCAGTGCGAGTGTCCCCGGGGCTTGGTGTTGGCTGAAGACAACCACACTTGCCAAGGTAGACTGCAGAAGGACCACACCTCTGCTCAGCTTTATGCTTCCTCCTGCCCTGCACTCCCTTTCCCCCACTCTAAGTGTGTCAGATTCTCATCTTCCAAACAACTCTTTGAGCCATGGGTGTGTCCCCAAGTCATCACCTGGGACTCATTCAGAGTTCTCTAAGAAAAGGTTTCCCAAGGGCTCACCCTTCTTTGCTGTTTACCTTTGATTTTTCTTGGATTCTTGTGGTTCACAGTATGCCTCGTCCTCTACTTGGAAGCGTAAGACACAGATGTGGTTCTCCTTTCCAACTGATAGAAGAATTGAAACTAAGTTGAAGCCTGGGGGAATGGATTCTTCTCCCATCAGCCACCCTCTGAGAACTATTTTCTGGAAATCTAGTTCTTGGTATCCAGAATATTAACTCATTCACCCAGAAAATACTTTTTTTAATTTTATTTTTTGTCTTTTTGAGACAGGGTCTCTCTATGCAGTTCAGGCTGGCCTTGAGCTCACTTTGCAGCCCAGGCTGGTCTCAAAGTCGCAACAATCCCCCTGCCTCAGCTTCCAGAGGGCTGGGATTACAGGCATGAGCCACCACACCTGGCCCATCACCCAGCAAACACTTAACATGCTCTTATTTCCTGTTTCTTACATATTCCATTGTTGTGATGTGGCCTCACATACTGTACCCATAAGTATGCCTTTGGGGATATTCGTAGAGTCTGGAGATACACGAACATGGGAATACTAAGGAAAAGCAATCTTTTTTATATTAAGTTAAAGTGGATTTTATAGTCAGAGTTTATGGTTTCCTGAGCGGTGCAAGGACAATTTGGAAGCCTTCCCCAAGTGCAGTAACACTGTTTATTACCTCTGCTTTATGGGGCCATAATTAACAGTAAAATCAAGGCAGTACCATTATGTCGTTTAAACCAGTATCAAAGCAATGCTTTTTGTGTGTGTATTGCCAATAAATTGCACTGGTGCTAAAATTTAATCCTCTAGGTATTTCGCTTCTTGAAGTTATTATGCTAGCCATCCTTGTAAACAAATGTTTGTTGAACTGAAACTTGAACACAGTATTTCCTATTTCAAGGAATAATGTATTTGAGGGCATTCTTTGACCATAATCATGGGAGTTAGGATTCCTGGTTTTATTCACTGACTTGTTTTGAGGATCACTGATTTCTTGATGGGTAGAACAAAAAGCATAGGCTGTATGAAGGAGACATTGTTTCCTCCAAGAGGCCTTCCTGATTCTTCCTCCTCCCCACCCAGTTTTGAGTTCTAACAGTAGCCCCCTCTCCCGCAGTCCCTGTGGTATGCAAGTCGAATGCCATTGAAGTGAGTGTCCCCAGGGAGCTGGTTGGCGGCTTGGAGCTCTTCCTGACCAACACCTCCTGCCGAGGCGTGTCCAATGGCACCCACGTCAACATCTTCTTCTCCCTCAAGACATGCGGCACCGTGGTGAACGTAGGTTCCTCCTGGGGATCCTTGGGGAGTGACCCAAACCCAGCCACTGGCGCCATCTTGGGAGATCTTGGCAGAGGTCTGCATTGTGGTTTGTGTCATAGCTGGTATATTTTAATATGAAAGAACTGAGCTTACACCATCTGATGTCACTCATTTGACAAATGTGTCACTGAATATCTGCCATGGTGCTGCACCGGAGGGAGAATTCTTCTGCTCTGGTCCCAGTCTGCCACAGGCCTAGACATACCCCCGCCTGAGCCAGGACCAGAGCTCCCGGCACTCCAGCCACTTCCCCTCTCACCAGTTCTTTTATTTGAAAAAGTCACTCTGAGGACAGTTCCTTTGGGATGTAGTAAATACGTTCAACTATTGGATCAGGGTGAGGTGAAGGGCTTCTCCTCTCATCCAAAAATCTGCACTCAGCGCTCTGCTCTGGTCAGAGGAGAAGATGAACGGAGACTCCTGCCCCTTGGCAATTTACCCATGAAACAGGCATGGATGGTGACACGGAGGGAGTCCTCTTGGAGTCCAGTAGGAGACAAGTGGAAGTAGGTGTGTGGCTTACACAAGGAAAGAGAGGGGAAAGGCCCCTGAGCTGGCAGACACATTAGGCAAGTTTTGTGGGTCGTGGCTGGGGCTGATCCCTCTGTGGCTGGCACACAGCAGAGCAGACAGGGCTGGAGCCAGAGCTGAAAATCGCCTGCTCTCCTTGAGCTCCCGGGTGCGGGTGAGGCCAGCACAGGGGGATACTGCAGCAGGATTAAGCAGGTCTAGGACGCCTGAAAAAAATCACAGGGACAGCTGCCCTTCTCTAAAACAGCAGCGCTTGGAATGTGCTGATTCTGCATAGATGAAGTTTTACCAGCAGTGCTGCAAAGGAATGTGTGCAGTGGCCGAGAAATAGCACAGAAAACCCTTTAACAGTCAGGGTGGCTTGCTAACAGAAAAGAGCAATAAAAAAAATTTAAAATAAAATAAAATTTTAAAAACCTTTCTCTGTAAAACAGATTTAGGGGGTAGCGGGGAGATTTCTGTGGAAATAAACTCTCCTCCTCTCGGGCCCGGCCTGCCTCAGGTGGTGAATGACAAAATCGTGGCCAGCAACCTCGTGACAGGGCTTCCCAAGCAGACCCCCGGGAGCAGCGGGGACATCATCATCCGGACCAGCGAGCTGCTGATCCCGGTGACCTGCGAGTTCCCGCGCCGGTACACCATCTCCGAGGGCTACGTCCCCCACCTGCGCAGCTCCCCGCTGGAGATCCTGAGCCGCAGTCACGGCGTCTTCCCCTTCACGCTGGAGATCTTCAAGGACGGCGAGTTCGGGGAGCCCTACCGCGAGGCGCTGCCCAGCCTCAAGCTCCGCGACTCCCTCTACTTCGGCATCGAGCCCCTCGTGCACGTGAGCGGCCTGGAAAGCCTGGTCGAGAGCTGCTTCGCCACGCCCACCGCCAAGGTCGACGAGATCCTCAAGTACTACCTCATCCGGGATGGGTAGGTGTGCTGCGCGGTCCTGCTGGGCCCCGCACGGCTGCCCGCGGGAGCTCGGGAGCCCTTAATGCTCTGAAGGTCAAGACTGAGCAGGCGGAGGAGGGCAAGAATGACCCCGCGGTAAACAGCGCAGGTGCATAAGATGCCATTACCGGGATGAAAGACGTACAGTATGTAGAAAACCAGATCTGAAGTGAAAGTATTGAATTTGATCTCACACACACACACACACACACACACACACACACACACACATTTTGTTTTGGTGCCACTGGGGACTCAGGGCCCTTCTCCCTGAGCTACATCCCACTCCGTTTAGGAGACAGGGTCTTGCTCATTGGCTAAATTGCCCACGCTTGAACTTGTAATCCTCCTGCCTCAGCCTCCCGAAGTGCTGGGATTACAGGCTTGCACCAATGTGACCAATTTTACATTTTTAGATATCTGTAGGATAGAGAGAAGTTAGTGGGCAGGTGGAAATGGAGATCAGGTTTAGAAACAAGGTGAGGACTAAGGGTCAGAAAAGGAGTCTATGGAGTCCCCTGGACCTATTGGATAGGCCGGCCTGCTTGGAGAAGATGGGGTGCCTGCTCTGTGGCTGAGAATGTGTGGGGAGGAGGAAGTGAAGTGGCAAGGGTAGACCCCTCTTTTAAGAAGTTTGGTAGTGCCCGAGAGAGAAGAGATACCTGGCAGAGTTCAGAAGAAAAGCAGTCTCTAAGGGTCCACAGATGAGATTCGCAGGTGTGTTCAGGCAACCTAACAGTGCTCACAGCCATTCCTAGGAAAATACACGTGAGCCCCAAAATACTCTCACGCGTGTCTTCTTGTTCTGAATGCCAGATGGGCAAGTCTCAGGTTGGGGCAGGATTGTAGCTTCATAAACAGTGATCCCCAGAAAGTCTTCTGTTTGGTTTTTTCTTTTTCCTTTTTTGGTGTTTTGAGACAGTGTCTCACCGTGTAGTTCAGGCTGACTTTGAACTCACTGCGTAACCCAGGATGGCCTCGAACTCAAAGTGAGCCTCCTGCCTCAGCCTCCCAAGTACTGGAATTATAGGCATGTGCCACCATGCCCAGGGCATAAAGCTTAAAAATAAGTAATAGAAGCATCATCTTATTTCTTTTAAGTTATAGGCTTAATGCTGATTAGATAATAGATTTACTTTAGATTTTTCTTTTCTGTTTTAAAGGCATATTCTTCATGTAGAGTAAATAAACAGGCTCAAGGTGTTGATGAGATAATGAACATTTCTCTCTCTTCATTTATCTCTCCTGTTCCTTGCATTCACCCTTTTCTTCAGTGTTGGCCCAGAGAGAGCCTGGGCCTTGCTCATGCTAAGCAACCACTCCGCCGCTGGGCGACACCCCCGGCCCTTCTCATTTTTCTCTTAGCGACACGAGGTCAGGCTGAGTTCGTCAGGCTGGCCTCGAATTCACAATCCTTCTGCCTCAGGCTTCTGAGTACCTAGGGTTACAAGCTGGTGCCACCATGCCCAGCTCACATTTACTTTTAAGAAGTATATAATCATTACTCATTTACTGGTCATGAGTAACCTGAAATCTCCAAAATGCCTGTGAAATTTTCTCATGTATTTATCGTTCATATTCTCAACAAAGGACTACTCTATTTTATCCAGTTCTAAGAAGCTGCACTATTTATTCTTTTTTCCATTTGAAAGAGAAATATATATGTGTGTGTGTTGTAAGAGAAAAAAGTACAGGTAAGAACTGGAAAATGACAGCCATGTGGGCTAAGAGGATGTGAGCTCGGTGTAGAAAGGAACTGCCTAACCAGGGCCCTCAGCCTCCCCCAGTTTCCGCTCTTGCCAGAGGGAATTGCTGGCAGCTCAGCCTGGCTCCCTCCAGCCTCTTGACGTGGCCTGTGCTATTTCCTCTGCCTGAAATCTTTTTTCCTGCCTGATTCTGTCTGGCCCTTCGGAATTCAGTGGCATTTACTTCCTTAATGAAGGTTCTGTGGGATGGTGAACTAAAAAGGCCTCCTCAAGGCCTCACAGAGTGTAGGGGTCATTAAATATTCACCCAGAAAATCCTTGAAGGAGTATTCAGAACACTAATTTGGGACTCAGCCACAAAACCAAAACAACCATAATGTACTTACTTATACTGAACATTTTTGATCAGTCATTTTAAAAATTATTCATTGTTTTTAGCTGAAATTTATTTCAAACTGGTTTCCCCCAGATGCTGAACACCCCTGATCTATTTCCCTCTGGTTTTACACGGCATATGCTCTGAGAATGCAAAATAGCTTAATTATAGCCTAAGTAAAATATAATTAGAAAGTAAATCCTCAGAACAAAGAACACTAGATTCTAAAGTCATATACTGGCAACATTTTGATAAATGCCTGCTGTGGACCGTCCTATACCACTGCTGGTTTTTTTAACCCACAAACTGAGAGCCATGAGAACTAACATTATCTAATAACAGCAAATGCCAGGTCAAGAACCAAAATTTGCCCTGTAACACATTATATTGTAAGAACCTTTCTTGCCTCATTTTCTCTTTTAAAGAAAAATAATAGTATTTTTAGATGAACATAAATTGAAAATGCGGAGACATTTAGATGAAAAATACCTTTTAAATATTGTTAGTATTGTTATGGTAGATGCTAGACTATCACAGGCCTTGTTACTCTGTGTGTGTGTGTGTGTGTGTGTGTGTGTGTGTGTGTGTTTCTGGAACTCAAACCCAGGGCCTTGCACAGGTAGGCAAGAGCTCTACCATTGAGCTGTACCCAAAACCTGAATATTACTCATTATTATGCCTTCTGAGGCACCCAGTAGAGATTCTTGTACAGGTTAGATGCACAACTGATCTTCACTATAAAACATAATGAAAAGCTATAAATTGATTTTACCTCAGGACAGTCCAATTCAGGATACACAGAACACAGGATATAGCAGAAGCCTGTTCGCATCTGTCCAGTTCAGCGGAATAAGATGCTAACCGTAGTACAGGTTTGAAGTGCTGTCTTTTAAAACAACCTTACTGATGTTCAGCAGCACCCGAAGAACAGCAGTGAACTGAAAGGCTGTACATAAACATGTGGAGGAAGAACCCATTTCAGAGACTTTTAGATCCAACTCCACTCTTCCTGGCCCAGTAGACAAACTGCCACATGCCCATGAGAAAGCACCTATTTCCAGGGAAAGGAGGTCTCTTTAGGAATCAAATGGGGCACTAACACAAGAGTGATCCTGGGCCTCTCTGGGGAAAAATCTTTCTTGCTATCTAAAGCCGTGGCTTCAGCATGAAGCCTCAGTGACGTCTTTTCCCCAGCGATCCTTGAGGGGACCCTAGAAGTTACACTGCAAGCAGTAGACCTGAGATTAAAACCCCAAGTCCTATCAAATGGCAGCTGTG
>PVJX010043430.1:0-13668 GCA_004027295.1 Dolichotis patagonum
TTGCTTAGTGCCTCCTATTCCTTCTTAGAATGATAATGCACCAATTTTGCACCAATTTTGACTAGTCTTTGCTTTTGAAGTGACAGTGCAATAGTTATGTAAGAGAATTTACACTTGCTTGTGCTTATGGTTGCTGTTGTGGGGTATACTTGAGGTGCAAGTGAAAAAGAACTGTGGCTACCTTTACCTTGTCATGTGACAAGGAATGGCCAAGACTCAGCATCCCATAATGATCCTTTGTCTCTCTTTGCTTCACGTAGCCCAATATTCATCAGCCGTGTGACCTTTGCAAGTCTTACCTATGATTTTCGTACTTAACTCTTGGTCTGAAACTCCTGCCATAACATTCCCCACAAATCACGGCACCAAGACACTGCTATAAGAAGAAACACCTTTAGAAGTGATTTTGTATTTAGAAAGCTGCAGAACCAAGGGGCATATTGCTAAGAATTGAGAAATGGGTAGGAAGCAGTGGGCTTGGGCCCCCAGGACAGAGGACCTCTCCTCTTCAGGCAGGCGATATCTACTCCAGTTCCCAGCAGCAGATAGAAGACTGAGTCCTCTTGTTCCTTGCTAAAGCCACCCCACTCTTCAGGTCTGAGGCCCATTGAGGTAAAGCCACAAGGTACTTGTTTGGATTCTGTCTGTTCCTGGGTCAGGAAATGACCCAGAACTTTTCTTTCAGTGCTTAGGTCTCTTTTGTGGTGTATGAAAAGGAGGAGGTTATGGTGATTCCCAGAAAGGCTTTGATGTCATTTGCTGCAGGAGTCCAGAGCTTTGAGTTTGGTGCTTGGTTTCCTTAGGATGTGTTTCATGTCTAGCCCGCACTCAACTGGGGACAGAGGACTTCATATTGGAAACTCTAACCTATGGGTCTGGATGTTTCTTATGAAGGAATATTTATTACTTCAAAGAGTAGAAATGAAAAAAAATGGAGAGCAGACACTGTAAAAAGTGTGGCTAGACTTTCCCTCAAAGGAGGAGAGGAAGAAGGGAGAGTTGTGCAGCCTTGACCACTGTAAATCATAAAATCACCCTAATTAAGCCAGCAGTGCAAATGGACACTCTATAAACACACTGCCAAGACTCAGGAAACACCAGGCTGTGGATGAGAAAGAATTTTCATTAAAATAGAAAACATGTTTCACGCTCCCTTTCCCCACTTTAGAGGAAGTCTCTGCCATTAGCTGTTTTGCTGTGCTTTCACACTGAGAATAAATTTCCTGGGGCCACACCACCCTTCCACCTTGATAAAAAGCCAGAAAAATGTACCTAGGACTTTGTAAGGTCAAGATTCTTATCAGAAATCACAGATATAAAGAAAAAATTTTTAAAAATAAGTAAATCACAGACATAGCACCAGGGAAAGTTGAGGACTATTCTCAAAAGAAAGTAAGGATAATGTTAAGCTCTAAGAAATCAAACCAAAGTAAATTATCACATCATATAAGCACAGTATGGAAATAAACACTGGACCTTTAGCAGTGGCTAGGAGGAAGGCTGTATTTTATTCTTGAACTTTATGATTTTTTCTCTATTAAAGTGTTCCCAGAGACAAAGTTTTCATAGTCTATTCTGAATGTCTGATGTAGTATAGTCGGTCTAACCATTCAGGAGTATTCCTTATAAATAATGAATTTTTCTGTGCCTTTAGCTTGGCTTGTTTTCCATCTAGGGACAGAATATATAAGCTTGGGGCACCAGAAAAACTGCATAAAAGTAACAGTTTTTTAGGGTTCAATTTTAGAAGCAATAGATTCTATAGTAGCCTGTCTCTCATGGTATAATTCACGTGTTAAGTGAGAAATTCTGAGAAAATTAGGAACAGGTGTAAATATGGAGGTGGAGAACATTAACTAGTTGCAGCAGTTCAGAACTTCAGAACAATTTTGTCTGTTAACTTACATATTGGCTCGACAGTCATCTGGTTCACTTCTCTGTCTTTAGTAATGTTGACTGGCTATGTGGAGGTCAACCATGTTCTCTGAGTGAGCTTTTTGAAAGTTCAAGTTCAAGAAAGAAAATTAAAAGTAATAACAGGAAACTAAGTAGTTTCAGAAAAAAAAGTAACATAATAGTTGAAAGCCATCTTCTTGATTTGTGAACTGTGGAGGGAGAAAACCAGGCCTCACCAGGAGGGGATCCCCACCTGGAAAGCATATCATTTGCATTGTTTTCTTGGGTTGGGTTTTATTCTCCTTTATTTTGTTTGATTATGTTAAATATGAGGGCATGAGCAGCTATTTGAAAGATAGCAGGACATATTATGGTAGCCACTTTGGATTTACTATTATCTTATTTTGAGGTCCTTTATTGCATTTATTGTTTTGTTTTTATTGTTTCTATTCTATTCTGTTCTGTTCAATTTTTACTATGTCCAAAGGTATCTGCAGCTCCTTTGAAGACAACAAAAGGCATTATGGTAATTACAGCTCATTTCATAAGGTTTTGAAGTCCTATATCACTTAATATTGGCTTTTTTGATTGGTTTTATCTTGTTTTATTTTCCTTCATTTTATCTTCTCTAAAATTAAAAATAAATAAATAAATAAATTTTAAAAAGTCATCTTCTTTCCTTCTTGGTGTGACTTTCGAAGTGACCTTGAATATTTTTCTATGCCTATTCCATGTTGTTCCCATTTGTTAATGGCAGAGCTCTCTGAGAAGAGTAGACATACTGTGGCACATGCTTTTGATTGTTCATGAAAATAATGACTCATACATATATGTACTTATGCCTAGGTGTGTTTTAAAAGACCAGGAGTTGCCACAGCCGTTTTCATTTTCTTAATATCTGATGGCCTGGTCCCTGGGAAGCATCAGCAATCAACATTGACTGTCTACCTGACCGATGTCAGTGGAAGCAACCACTCTCTTGGTGAGTCTGAGAATAATTCCTTGAGAATTACTAGAGGACAATCCAATAGATCTAAGAGTCAGTTTGATTTCTGTTTCTGATATTGCTTGGAATATCTTCTATAACACTTAGTATAGAAACAACCATGTGCTAGATGAATAGTTTAAAATATGAATCTATATCTTTACTTTTTTTCAGGAACTTATGAACTGTCATGCCAGCATAACCCACTGGTTATCAATGTGACCCCCGATGCAAATGTCCTCGCCCACCGTACCACCTCTGTGCTGCTGAACCTCTCATCCCATTTGGTGGGCATCTCAGCGGTGGCCTTAAGGACATCCTCCCACATCAGTCCTTCAGCTCCCAATAGCTGCATTCCAGAGCATGAGGGGCAAAAGCATCAGGGACAGAGGTGAAAAACCTTCTTTCTTTTCTTCTATTTTATTGTAGTTGGAATGTAGTGCTGTTATTTAAATGTAATATTTATTATGATGGCTTTGTCATTCAATAAAAAATGAACTTAGGACCTACTAAAAGTCCTAGGAAGCAAGCAAACAATAACTTGTGGAAGGCACACTGGGTTTTGTAGTTTTGGGTTTTTTTCCTCAGATGGGAATAATTTTTGTGCAAATACTTAACATCTTTACAAGATCTTAACATCTTTTTTACATATAAAACCACTGACTTCAAATCAACATTGTTTTATAAATGGCCAAAAATTCTTTGCCAAAAACTCAATGTTCCCTCTGCAATGTATATTTTTTCACTTGTTCCCACCTGGACAGTGTAGACAGCAAGTTTACCAATTACTGCTAAGACATGTCACAAAATCACTTAGGGTTATATATGGAAATAGACAATATATTAGCTACATGTGTCTCTCTCTGGTCATCTGTGGTTGTCATCATCTAGACAGATGATGGTGACTGGATTCTTAGAAGCAGATAGGACAGGAAATATATTTACTGTGTTGGCGTGCCCATGGTCAGGGATGGGGAACATTCCAAACTCAACAATGTGTACTACAATTGTGGAAGAATCTTCTGTCAATGGTCTAATCTAGTGAGTGGAACCAAAGCTAACAAAGTTTACTCCATAGAGGGAGGGAGCTGAGCTTACTTCTTTATTACTAGGTGATCAGGATTCTAATCTCAAAAGCTGAAGTTCCAGGAAGAAGTCTAGTTCTACCATGACCAGCCTATGTTTATCAGACACCCAGCCCCCAAAAGATAGGAAACACAGAGTACTTGTGTAATATCTTATGTATTTCTGTGGACCAAATTAAACCAAATTTTAGTGACTTAATATCACCAATATTATGTTACAGTTTCTTTGGATGAGGAATCTAGATGCAGCTCAGCTGGGTGCCTCTGGCTTAGGTCTCTTATGAGGTTGCAGTCAAGCCATTGGTTGCAGGTACATTTACTAAGACTTGAGGGAAGTTGGAGAGTTCACTTCCATGCTTTCTTGTGTAACTATTGGCAGCTTCATAAATCCATGTCCAAGATCACTCTCATAGGTGTTGGCAGTGGACATAACTCACAAAGGCATGGCTCAATTCCTTGACACATGGGTCTCTCTTTATATTGAGTGTCTTAGATATGGCAGTTAATGAAACAAAAGAAAAAGTGAGACAGATTGAGTACATTGGGTACATGATACAGTGCCCAAAAAGGAAGTCAGTCTTCTTATAACATAATGCTGGAGGTGACAGCCCATTAATCATCTGTCTATTCATTAGAAATTAGTGAATAAATCCAGCCAATACTCAAGGGAAGGGTTTGCATAAGGACACATTGCTGGAGATGCTCTTAGAAGCTAGTAATAATAGTTTACGTTCATTGTGCATCAACTATGTGCCAAGTATACCATGTTGTAAGTGCCAGATAAAGAGAAGAGCAAGGGATATAGTCTAGATACTGTACATTGGGACATTAGCTACTTCATCTACAACTTACAAGTTTTCTTAGTGAGAAAATACCTCCAAATATTAACACAAGAATGTAGACTGATAGAATAGCATTCTTTATTAAAATTATTGTTTCTCCCCCATGTATTTTCAAAATATTTCTTCTACTAGTCCTAATTCTGGCCTTAAGCCATACAGAGTTTCTTTCAGGTCCCTGAAACATGTGTTCTTGATGAGCTTTGCACATAATGTTCCTACTTTCTTGAATGCCTTCCAGTCCTTCTTCACTTCAACTCATGCTCCACCAACAGGGTTCACCTTCTGTGAAGTTTTGGCACTCACTGTTTCCATAGGACACAATGCATAACCCAAATTCTATCAAAGTCACTATTACATTGGATGGTAACTATTTATTTACTTCTTGTTATTTCCTATTAAACTCTGAGTTCCCTATAGTGGGAGTTCTGTTCAGTATCTCTCAGTACCTAGGAGAGGTTCTGGCCCATAGTAAGTACCCGGAATTGTGTGTTGAGGGACTTTATCTTTAACAGCTCCATGGAACAGATCTAAAGAGGCAAACGATCAAAGTTGAAGTGGCAGCCTCTTTAAACTTGAATTTCCTTCATCATTGTAGCTGTGAAACTTCAACAAAAAACTTGATTAATTATGGTCACTGCTGGTAGTTGTTCACTTATGTTCATATGGCATTTGGGATAAAACAAGTTTTATATGCATGCATGCAAACCAGTGGAAATAGGATATGATTCTCAAGTTTACACAAAGTGTATCTGGAATGCATAAGCATTTCCAAACCACATGTGACTGACAGGAACCATGCAAATTGCCTTTTCTCTCCCAGCCAGATCAGTGCAATATAGGACAATTTTATATACAAGAAATTTAAGAGATCTCATGTATCTTTGTAATGCATATATTTAAAATCTTAATGCTTTTGCACTTTTAAAAATAGAAGTCTTTCTGTGGCTTTATGTCAATCACAGTAGTATATGTAGATGCATCATTAATTTGAAACTCTCAAATTCTGGGCATGGTGAGAGAGATTTCTGGCTACTTCCTTCTTACTCCATATGACTTGAATTCCATTAATACTTAACATGGGCAGGGGAGAGTTGACAGATGCTTGGCAGTAGAAGATTGTTATCCATTTTATGTTTAACTATTAATGATCATTGTCCTGTTCCATGTACAAGTCTACATCTTTAACCAAGTTGGTCCAAAAATATCTCAGCTCAAAGCCAATAAACCTAAGTCTTGTTCTGTAGTGATAATCATGATCTTTGCATTGCTCAAAGTCATTTCTTTCTGCCTGCTTTTTTCCTGAAAACCAAAAATACAGGGAAAAAAAATATCAAAACCAAAAGCCAGGTCTGGCCTCGAGTGCCTGTGAGAATGTCCTCTTGATTGCAAAAATGTGTTTTGGAGTTAAATTAAGAAGCATCACTGGAAATCAGAGCATATACTTGTTGTGTTCTGAAAAATATCAGCTAAGGAATGAAACCATAATTAAAGAAATGAGGGACATAGATCATTCTTTTTTCACTGACCCCTTTGGCTTTTTTTTAGGTGATCAATGATACTATTTATTTAGATTGGAAGTCTAGGTCACATACAAGTTAAAGGAGAAAAAGACCAAGATTTCACGGTTGGATCATTTTGGCTTTGTATGTCTACCAGGCATCCAAGCCAGAAAAACCTTCTAGAGAGTTGTCTATGTGATTCTGTTCTGAGACATAACCTGAGGTGGATATAATTGAGAAGTGCATCTTAAAATAGATTGTTCAGGGCTTTAGAAGAAAGGAAGCAAGTAAGAAGGATGGAAGGAAGGACTTGAAGGAAGGAAAGAACAAAGGAAAGAAAGAAGGAAGGAAGGAAAGAAGGAAGGAAGGAAGGAAGGAAGGAAGGAAGGAAGGAAGGGAGGGGCAGGGAGGAAGGAAGGAAGGAAGAACAAAAGAGAGAGGGAAAGAAGACTCTTAGTTAGGATCTCTTAAGTCTTGTTTCCTATGTATCTCTTAGTCTTGTTTCTTATTCTGATATGTTGGCTATTCAGGTTGTGGTCCTCTGCTCATGAATCTTTTAGTCGTGAACAGCAAATTTTGTGTTCCTGTTTCTGTCCATCAGTGCTCAACATGAGCTCAAGTTGTTACTACTCTCCAATTGGTTTCCCAGCTTTGTCTACCCTAGGGAACAACCTGGTACAACTTCAGGGTCAGGCAGACTTCCAAATAACCTAGAATTTTTTTTTATAACTTTAGGGAGTAGAGGTCATCTTTTGTGTCAGTGTCATGGGATTTGGGGTGTATCTGAAGAATCTAGATAATGATATGTTAATTTGCCTAAATGAGTAGATTAGCTTGCAGATAATCAGGACTTGACTCTTAATCTGCTTTGGAAATTCACAGGGTCAAAACTACAAGAACTTCCTAATAGATAAAAATTACTGATCGGCACACAGTTTCTCCTACAATAGGATCTTGTTTTTCCCACCATATTGATACAATAAATTGATTGTAACTCCTTTAATCCCACCTGGTAGCATATTCATAGGATCCTCAATACTGAATATCTGGAAATGAAGAACATTATCTCCTTTGTAGGTCATGGGGTGATGCCCATGCTTGAAATTTCTGAACATTCATTTCTTAACAGCGTTATGATTTCTTTTCTATTTCCTTAGATTTCTCTATCTGTTCAATAAGAGATGAGAATGTGGTGTAAACCTTCCAAACAATTACACTTCTTTCCATTTTTTCTTGTACTTCAAATAGCTCTTGATTTTTCTAATTTGAAGTTACCCAGGTGTATAACTATTGGTGACTGCTTGATCTTTATTGGAATTATATCTCTTGCCAAAAATTTTGCCTCTGTAAATGCTTTTGACTTTGAATTCTACTCTGTCTGGAATTAACATTTCCATCCCTGGTTTTTCATTTGATTTGTATTTGTTTGAATAAGTATTTGCCTTTCTTTTATTTTCAACCTTTTTCAATCTTCACTGCCAATGCTCCCATACCACATTGTTTCGCTCCACTGTTTACAAGACAGTAGTACTGTGTCAAGCCACTCTGACAATATTGTGAAGATTTATCTCATGAATTTTAAATTTCTTGCATCCTTTAGAACCTATTGCATTTCTGCCTTTCAGATGTCTATCTCCTAGCCCTTGGCCAATGGTTCTACATTCCCACTTCACTCACCTTACCTCATTAAGACCCTTCCACTTCCTGATCTGGAATCTCAAAATGAGTAAAGAGAGGGTGATGTTGATGGAAATAATTGATACAGAACATTTCTCTGGCCAATCAAAATCAGTGCTCAGTTTTCTGGTCTTTACAGATGACATGGAAGGAAGAAAGGATGCCTTGTTTACTGCTTTCACTAAGAAAGAGAATGTGGGGAAAAGAAGAAAAAACTGCCTGTTACTTTCCTCTAGTACAGTTCCATTCTTTTTTTCTTTAGAAAATAATAAGAACATGCTTTGATTTTTGTTACAACAAAAAGGAAAAGAATCAAGAGTGTGAGCTCAATAGAACAAGTTTATTTTAGAATGAACCTAAGAGGCAGTAGAGACAGAACCGTTAACTCTTGTACAGGCTGTAAGGTCTTTTTAGGCTCATGGGCATGGGGAGTGGTGCTGTGGAAGAAAAAGTCACAATGAGACTTTTGGGGGGAGAGTTCCATAAAAGGGAGCTGCAGCTGTCCTCCCAGGACCATGCTTGAGGATATAAAAGGAGTTGCATGTTGTTTGTCAAGAGCGGAGCTGAACAATGACTGGGAATTGTAGGGTGTATCTGTGCTTACTGCACCTTATTAACCCATAACTACACATCTGCAGCAGGTGCAAGAGCATAGCAGTGTAGCAGAGGGAAGGGATTTAGAGTGGTCTCTAGTGAGACCAGGATGGAAGTGGTCAGATGCCCTCAGGTTTTAAATAATGTTTCTGAATTTAACTCAAGAGGAAATGCCCTTAGATTTTAGCTATCAATCTTGATTTTGGGTATTGAAAAGAGTTTCATACTATTTTGTATTGCTGGCCTTTGGGTATTATCTTATAGTACTTTTTTTTTGAGACAGCGTCTTGCTGTGTAGTTCAGGCTGGCCTTGAACTCACTATAAAGTGCAAGCCAGCCTCGAGCTCATGGCAATCTTCCTGCCTCAGCCTCCCCAGTCCTGGGATTGTAGGCATGCACCACTACATCTAGCTACTTTATAATATTTTTGTGAAATTAACTGCAAATAATACATGTAGAATGTATGGCACAGTCTAGCACTGGGTAAGAGCAGCACCATGGCAATTCCCATCCTGGAACTCCTCATCTCTATTTCTTATCACCTTCCTTTAGCAGCTGTGCTAGTTATCAGTATAGTGCCTCTTTGTTCCAAATTTATCCTCACCACCTGCACTGTAATGCCAGAGCTGGTTTTATTATTTATCCTTTGCCAATTGGCACCATGCTTCTCAAGGACCTCTTGAGAGGAGGAAGAAGGGCTGCTTTTCTCACTTCTGTGTGCTTTGTTCTCTTTTGCTGCTGTGACATGCTCTGCCAGTGTTGCTCACAACATCCAGGGTCAAACACAGCAGCCACTTGGGCTCCTGAGGTGCTTGCTGCAGTTGGCTCCTTATCACAGTCAACCAGGGTGATGCCACTGGATTTCATGTGTTATTAGCATTCCATATCCCACTCTCAAGGATCTCAGCACTGTACAAGGCACAAACAGTCTGATCCCTAAATCTCAGTTTTGTGAGTCTGTCTCGTGATACTATCCCCAGTACCCTTCTATGTCATTTGCGGCCCACAAAAGGCACAGTAATTAGAACAGGGAAAGTTTACTTTAAACAGTTATTAGCCATCATGAGAGATTAACTCCCAAAAAGAAATGAGAACCCTAATACTTTTAGGATTGGAGGTGTTCTCAAGGAAGGAACATACGGGGCAAAGTCTTCCTTCCAAAATTGAGTGTCAATGTTGTCAGAGAGGGTAAGGCTGAGGCAGACTGATGCGGAGAAACTGACTAAGGTGCTACGAGGTAAGGCTGACAAGAAATTTCTCAGGGAAGTGCTGATAAAAGATCATTATAAGCCGCATCCTGGGGGACTATTGGAACATGCTTGAAAACTGCCCTTTGGATACTGCTAATACTTTCTGGGAGGCAACCTCCTAGGCACTGGTGAAACTTGAAGGCACCCAATGGGGTTCGCTGAAACATGTATAGAAACCAGCTGAGTTGCTGATGGAACTTACTAGGAGGTGCAGAGGATCATTGCACTCACCAGTTGGTGAGCACCACTGGCTATCCCACTCACCACTGCATGCCATGCACTGTGGAAGCCAGAGCAGTAAACACAGAAGTCCCAGCATACTTCAGTGCATGCCTCTCTCAGTCTCCAGTGGTGTCTATTGAAAAACATGATATCAGGCTAACTGGGAATGCAAAATGATTCCGTGGTCTAGGTCTAGAATCAGACAGTAGCCAATGAAGCATGACTTTGGAACTCAGTGGCAGTATATTGATAACTGGCAGAATTGGTTTCACCAAATAACCAAGAAAAGGCTCTTTTATTCTCTCTGCATTTTATTCAAGATAAGATTTCATTTAAGTTTCTGGCTTTAGTATGATCATTTCTCAATACAACTTATAAATAAATTGAGCTTAAGTAGAAATGTATCTTTTCTTATTTTAATGCTTTGAGTTTATTTTAAATTCAACATGAACTTTAGAAATATCTCACTTACTTACTTAGTATGCATGTACATTCTGATTGAAGTAGGTAACATGCAGTGGATACTCTTAAATATAAAACTGTAATTGGTACCTAGGTTTGCCTTGAACTATAACTTCTCAAGGCCAAGTATCCTAATAAAAATTTAATAGGATATTGATCTTTTAAAATGAATATTCAGTTCAAACTTGAGCTCTTTCGTCTATCTGTAGCTTGCCTCTCCTCTTATCATATGCATATACTACATATTATACATATTGGTTATTATACATGTATGTATACATATATTATATATATATATATATATATATATATATATATATATATATATATATATGATCATGCTTTGATCCACTCTTTTTGACAGAAGTGTGCGAATCCAAGAAATGAAACTATGATTTTTCAAGTCTAGTTTATGTGTGTATTAATTTTTTACTGTTGTGTAAGAGTGTTACTACAAATTTAGTAACTCAAACCAATGCATTTATAATCTCACAGTTTCTGAAGATCTAGGCAAGGCTGTGGTGAGGTGTCAGCCAGGTGTAGGCTCTCATTTTAAGGTTTGTTTGGGGAGAATCCATTCTGAAGTTCATTTGGCAGTTGGCATTTGGTTCCAAGAGACTGTCAGACAGAGGACTGAGTTTCCTGCTGGTATTTTGGCAGAAGTTGCTCTCATTTCCTTGCCATGTTACCACTTCCACTGGGCAGCTCATATGTGGTGACTTATGTGGCGACTCAAAACCAGCAAGAGAGAAACTGTGACAAATGACCTTGTAACCTTTTGTGTTACATTAACAGAACTGGAACCTTATCGTTTAGAAGAAAGGAAGGAGTCTCATCTGAATTCACATTTAAGGTTTACACAAAGGCATGGATTCCAGAAGGCAGAGGTCATGTCCACCATAATATATTAGCCTGGGGTAGGCAAATGTGTGCATAGACTTTGGAGTTATAAGCATTTAATTGTGTGTTTCTCATCCTTTGATAGACTCATACTCTGTAGCCATGTGGTTTCAAGTTACTGGACAGTGTGAGGCACAAGGGGCATATGAAGAATTAGCATGCAGGTAAAATAATTGAGGGAAGAGTAGTGATTCTAAAGGCAAGGGCTTCATACCACTACTCTCTGGTTGTTGGTACGTAGATTATCTGAGCAACCATTGATAAGACACACAGAAATTTCCAATATGCCCTCTCTCCCCATATTATTGTCCTTTATTATTAACATCCTCCATCAAAATGTGCTATTTTTTGTAAAGCCTACATGGACATATCAAAATTGCCCAAGTGTATAGTTGTCATTCAGATTCGTTCTTGGTGTTGTACATTCTGTGAAATTGCATAAGTGTAGAATGATGTGACCCACCATTATAATGTCATAGAGAACATTTTTGTTGCTTTAAAAATCCTCTGTGCTTTGTCTATTGACCATCAGCACTTTCAACATGCTGTTCACCACCCAACTGTCCTGGGAACCTCTGATCTTTTTATTATCTCCATAATTTTCCAGAATGTCATGTAACTGGAATCATGTAGTGGGTGGCCTTTTCAGATTGCCTCTCTCACTAAGTAATATATATTTAAGTCTCCTCTGTGTCTTCACATGGCTTTATGTCTCATTTTGTTTCATTGTTGGACAATATTTCATTGTTCCAGTGTACACTGTAACTTTGTTTTTCCTTTCACCTACTGAAGGATATCTTGTTTGCTTCCAAATTTTAGCAGTTATGAAGTTCATGGACAGGTTTTTTTGTAGCTTGGATAAATACCAGTAAGGAGTGTAATTTCTAATTCATCTGGTTAAAGTATGTTACATTTTATGAGAAAATAATGTTATTTTTAAGAGGAAACTGAGTATTTTTAAAGAGCAGTGTCATCCCCAGATTTTTTTCCCTTTCTTTTTACCGTCTCCTTTTTTCTTTTATGTCATACATTATGTTTTATATATAAGCTATCCTCCAAAGTCTCATGTGATTGGAAGGTGACTGGATCACCAGGGAGCTCTAGGAGTTGGGGCCTGCTTGGAGGTTGGTCACTGGGGGCAGAACCTGGAAGAGTGTGCTCTTGTCCTGGTTCCTGTCTTGTCTCTCTGCTTTTTGGCTGCCATGGATTAGACAGCTTTCCTCTGTGTCTCTTCCCACTACGCTGTTTCTGCCTTGAAGCCAGCACAGCATGGACTGAAACTGTGAGTTAGAATTAACCTGTCCTCCTCTAAGTTGTGTGTGCCAGGTATTGTGCCTAGTGAAAGGAAAGCAACTAAAACAATAAATGACATTTCAGTGAAGGACAAATAAACACATACATTATACTTCAGAATAGGTTTGTACACAAGACAACAATCCTTAAGCTGAGAAGTTACGGTCTGCACTCAAAATTTCTGCTATTAGGTTTCTATCCTGGGTATCAATTGGAATTAAATATCCAAATCTTGTATGTTTATTATAGAGATGCTCACATTTATGTGCAAACTTAAGATACTTGCCTTACTTTGCTAAACAAGGTATGTAAATAAAATAATCAAGTAATTTTAAAAAATAAATAATCAATAATGTGTATTTGATATACATTGCATACTCATAGAGATCTAATGACTATAGACACATATGTTACTTTAGTCACCCTGCTTGGCTCTGTGTGGCCTCTGATCATCATGTCAACATTTTTTGAAATAGACTCTGCAATAATGCCGTAATACAGGGAGAAAAATCAACAATTGGTTACTCCCAAATAAGTAATTCAGGGTTTATGCTCTTCCAGGCTGATTCCCCTCAGTTACTTGTCCTCTTCAGGTCCCTTTTTAGTAATACCTATATCCTTGTGACATGAAAGGTATCTTTAGCCTGAGGTAGCACTCTTGAAAATGTGACTCTGCTGACTGAGATGATATAAATCGATACAGGTGATGGGAGTGTCACCCCCATTATTCATGGAGAATTTAGTAGGCATAGGATTTTGGTTAGGGGCAGAGGGAGGTGGTCTTTGCTCCTGTGATTATAAGAGTACCCAGGAATTTCAGGGAAGAAGTGGCTATGTTTTCTGTTTAGGAGAAATAGGTGCACAGGTGTGAAAATGTTCTTCTTGGTCATGCTCTAGTTGCCAGAAGAGGTAGATATGGGTCATAGAACCTCTGAGCCCAAGGTCAAGAGTGAGGTGCAGCGC
>PVJX010043431.1:0-13672 GCA_004027295.1 Dolichotis patagonum
GTCCGGGACTTTCGGGTCCCAAACGGACAGCCTGAGATGCTGCTTTCTGGGAGACTTCCTGGGCGTGAAGCGGGAGTACCTTTCTTCAAAAAATAGATTATTTTTCCTGACTCAAAGGATTAGCAAGTGTTATGGATTAAAAACTGGTGATCAACTTAATACCAGCTGAATTAAATCAGCATGGTGCTGAGTTGCCAGTATAAATAGAGATGTGGAGAGGAAGAGCTTGGCATTGTGGGTTCTCCTAAATGTTGCTGTTTCAAGTCGTTGGTTCTTTTGAAACAGCTAATCATGCCTAGCTTTTTCAATGTGAGTTTGACCATTGTCATTAGAGGAGCTCAGGACCTTGTTGGTGAGAGTGACTACGGTTCACATTGGGGGAGCTCTGGTCCTTACATCGAGCATCGCTTCCTGGCACTGGAGGGGAAGATGTGTGACATTTAATCTCCAGGACAAACTCATCATGCTAGCTTCCTGGCATGTATTCGACTGTTTTTATCATCAGAGGAGCTCAGGACCTCCATGTCGCTGAGAATGGCAGTGGTGCTTTTCAGTGAAGCCCTGGTACTTATTACTTATTTTCAGTGTGACTTCTTGGCTCCAGTGTAGAATCCTCCACCTACCAGCACAGCCCCTTCACCCACGCTGGCATGGACTGTCTAGCTTCCACCGCTGACTTTTGGGTCTTCCAAGTGCAGATCCACAAAACAGACTGGCGTGAGTTCTTTTCGTGGGCTCTAGCCCTCCAGTTGGAATCGTAGGAGGCACTGTAATGGGCACTAGGTCTTCCTCTGGACTCATTCAGGTCACTGGTGTGAGATCCAGACCCTTGGTTCAATATTTTGAGTCGTTAGTGTTGTGGACAGATTTCCTGTACTTTCTTGTGTTTAACTCTGGGTGACCATCATAAAATAATAGTATAAATTCTGTGTCCTGATTCTATTTGTTCCCCCTCACCACCCTGGACTACGACAGCAAAGGCTTTTGAATTCTCTATTTTCATAGTGTTTTTAAACTTTGAACATTTTAAAAGTTCAAACTATTAATTTCTCCAATATATTTAAGAAACCTACATGATATTTTCAGCTCTTGATTGGTCCTTTCTCTGAAGAGTTTGTATTCTCCTGAGTCTCCACAAATTCATCATTCTTTGCCAATGATTTTTCACATCCTGAAGATTTTTCCCAGTATCTTTCTCTGGAATATGCTCATAATACAAGAGCTCTCTTCAAAAATGGACTGGACATTGTCAAGAAAATAATCAAAAGAATTATTTCTGAGCAGAATGATGACCATTGGAAAGGTGATCCTGCTTTCTTTCCACAAAAGTGACGGGTTTCTGTGGTACTGGATATCTAGCTTGACTGATAAGAGTTTATGTGAGTTAGCAGAACAGTTTCTCCTGGTGGAACTGATGTATGGCTTCAGGGGACTTGCACAATTCCAGTTTCCTGGTTATGGATTTTTAATTAAATGTCCATCAGCCTTCATTTTCATTTTATCTGCATGTGGCAGGGTTTTGAGAACAGCTCCTTCTTTATTTTTTTTCATATTTAACACTAGAAGCTTTTTTTTTTTTTTGGTACGGTGACTCAAACTCAGGACTTTGTACTTGCCAGGGATGTGCTGTGTGCCTCTGAGCTGTATCCTCAGTTTGAAGCTTTTTAATTAAATAACTTGTCCATTTGGGATTATTTTTCCCTCATTGTGAAATCCAATGAGATTTATTTGATCTAAACTCTACTTGACCTTAATGAAATATTACCCAAGTCCATCTACCTGCCAGAGCCTGAATTCAAGATATTTTTTGTTTGCAACTTCAATATGCTGTTCCAGCAGCATAGTAGGTATATATATATATATATATATATATATATATATATATATTCAACTTCATACTCAGGAGGATTATATATCATACCCATGCTTTTGTATGAGCCCATTACAATTGGACCACAGTGTCCCATTGGTTCTGGCACGGTGGCTTTGCCAGTTGCCAGGTCATAATTTAGATGCTTTTGGCAGAACCTTCCAGAACTGTATTGTGGGAGATTTATTTGCCATAATTTATTGTTACGCATTCCTTCTGAAAGCATAGCTTTCTTAGAGGTGTTTTTCAATATAAAGTAATATTGCAGGGGACATTACATAGCACTTACTCTTTTGTATAATACAAATAAAAAAACCACTTCTTTATTCAGGAATATTGTCAGCTTTTACACTAATAATATTAGTATGAATAGCAGTCACAATACTTACGTCCACTTTGACTCTTTGGATTGATTTCTTTCTGCATCCTCAATCCATTTCACAAGCAGAAGTGTTGATAAAATAGCGATGATTAATAAGATAGAGAGAATAGAGTGTTTTTGGTAGCACTGATAGGTAATAGAGATTACGGCTGCAAAAAACCAAGATCTAAACTGAGTACCAATGCATAATGTGATAAATTGGAATTTCTATTTCTGAAGTTTGCCCCAGGAGCACAGATAGCTTTATAGGCAGGATTCTGGTAGCACAAACCAAGGACAGTTTTTTGGGTCTTGGCAGAAGACATAACTTTCCTGGCATTGGTTCCATCCAAATGTGTATCATTTTCTTAATGAGTTCTGTCGAGTTCATTTTATTACCTGTCCGCATGTGACTCTGTAACCTGTCATATCTAAAATTTGGCATTAGTTCACTATGTGTAACTCAACTTCAGTCTTGATTTTGGTAATTTAAATGTTTCACTTGGATTTTCCTAAGTCTTGTGAAGGAGTTAACAATTTATTAATATTTGCAGAGTTATGATTGTCATCATACAATGTCATTTCCTATATTGTGTCAACTTTTTGAAAAACAGTGAATTATTTCTTGGCCTGTCTTTGTGAATAGACCAAGAGCAATTTGAAAGCATTCTGCTTTTATTTTCACACATTTATTCTACATATAATAAAGTTTGTTGATAATGTTCTTCTCATATCCTATATTGCACTGATTCTATTTTTTAAATACCAATACAAATATATGAAAATCCCCATTTGTAATTGTGACTGTATTTTGATGCTTATAGCTTTGTCACCTTTGTTTTACTCAGGTTGACATTCTGTGTTCACATCTACTCATGTTAAAGAATATTTTGCTTCCTGATGATCTACTGATGAACAATAAGAAATATTTCTACTCATGTCTTAAAAACTCATTATTTGCAGGCTTATTTTACTTGATTTACTTATAACTTCTCCAGCTTTCTTACTGGCCTTAATTTGTATGATATATATATATATATATATATATATATATATATATATTCTCAGTTTACTTTCCAATTATTTGTTATTTAATAACCCTGTGTTTCTTATTAATCATTACTGATATAGGCATTTCATTTTCATATCTAACTTTAAAATCTTTGCCTTTTAATACATGCTTAGTCTTTAATAGAATAATCAAAATATTTTAGTTTTAAATTTGTGATTCTCCTATGTTTTCCCACTTGACTTATTCTGTTCCTCTATCTAACTTATAAGGTTTTGGTTGAAATGAATTTTTATGTTCTATTTTATTTAATACATTAGATTTTAGATATTCCTCTTTGGATTTATTTAATGATTGCTCTTAGGCTAACCATAGATCATCAAAATATAATCGATACTTTAATGTCATCCTTCAAATTTCACCTCTTCTTCACATTTTCTACTTTATATATCCCACTTTTCACTCGATAATAGATATTTTGTTCCTTGGTCCATTTGTATCTCTACATATCACATTGCCAAATGGAGCACCCGTGCACAGATATTAAGGCTCATTCTTTGCTCACATCCTAGCTCACTGCAATAGGCTTGAAAAATCACCCTACGCAGTGAACTAGAATGTTCTGGAACTCAGTGGTGCATTTTCCTTCTCTATCTGTCACGGTCCCCTGACTGTCAGTACCTGAAGAATATGCTCGAGTAATGTATCCAACTCTTTATAGTTTATGTTGAGAAAGGTAGCCTGGTACCAGTCACACGTCATAGACAGAAACAGAAGTGAATCACAGGCAATGACTTTTGAAGATCTCTTCTTTTTCAAAATGTGTTGCTTACTTCCCTTCTGCAAGAGCCCTGACAAAAGATTTGAAGTTCTATAGTGGTGCAAAAATAAAATCGTGCCAAACAGTATCATTTTATAGTCTTTACTATTCCCTTGAAGAAGTTAAATATATTTGATTTCTTCACAGCTAATAAATCTCAGCGCTATCCTCTTAAGCCTGCTTCTTGACCTGACTGATACCCCAAATTTTCTGCATTTTTTCTGATTAAGAGTTGTAAAAGTTGATATCTTTTCCAGCATATTTTTAGTATTAAACATGACCTCTAAAATGTCCTCAATGAGATATAATGAAGGATATTTTTGTGTTGTTTCTAAGATATCTTATTCATATTACAAATATATTAGTTTCTGAATTTAAATGCACTGTTAAAGATGAAATTACTCTCATTTTGTATCAAACTGTAAAATTTCTTAGTGTGTATCTCAACTAGGCAGTTCTGTTAGTGTACCATATAATGCTTACCACAGATAACAACTAGAAATTCAAATGCTGATTTGTATACCTTAACTTGGAAAAAGCACACAAAAATGGAGAAAAGAAGTTGAAAAACTTCATTTCTTCCTTTATCAAGAAATGGAATTCAATAATAAAAATTTAAAACTTGATTTTAAATTATGTAAAATTGAAAATAATTTAGAAGACTTACTTTGCATATAGTATTAAGAATGATACTCTTTATCACAATCAAGTTTTAGAAATATTGATTCAACTAGAAAATGATCATCTTTCCATTGTAACAATAGAAAAAACCATGCTTTGGAAACTAATGCTGGCCTGAAGTTAGTGGTTATCTGTACTTGAATTCTAAAATGTTTTCATAGCACATACCATAGTAATGTTCATTGTTCTGCACAATTGTAGATTAGAAACATAAGAGATGTGATCAAAATATGCAATGAATGGTTACATTTTTGAAGAATTATTACAGTAAAAGACAAATTGCTATTAAGCACCCTCCAAAAACCACACCCCTTCAAAATATACTTATCCCTTCATTTTGGCCACTTTCCGAAGCAGTTCTGCATCTTCTCTTACATAAGTGTCTTTACAAGGTGTGAACCAAATACAGTGAATGCTACTGCCCAGTGCCATCCACTGGAGAGGTAAGCTAGTATCAACATTACTGTGTGTCTCCATCCGTCTTAGTCATCAGGTCTCACACCGGGCAACTTCTGATCTTTCCCCAAAGTGAAAATGACTATGAAATGCATTTTAAATTGTTTCAGGACATCAATACAATCATAACGATACAACTAAGGACATCGATGCAAACTTCCAGAATTGCTTTAGAAAGTGACCAAAATGATGGGCTAAGTGTGTTTGAGTTGAGGGGGAGTATTGTGAAGAGAATTAATGACAGTGTGTCTTTTACTGTAATATGTTTTTTTTAAATCTTCACACTTACTTAATTTTTGTAGCAGACCTCACACCATGCACTGTAAGTTGTACTCCACACTACAATATTGCCAATTTATAAGAGGATAGCTGAAAGTGTCAAACTTGGATAATTTAGTAAAACAATTGGTAAATAATTTTTCCTGTCAATGATTTCTGTGTTAGTATATCTCTTCATTGGCATAAGTTGATGCTTAGATTGTGAGTGATAATTATAATAATTGTTAACTTTCATTATCTTTGAGAGTTTAACTAACTGTGCTTCATCTTGTTATGTAATTACCTTTCATCGTCCTTTAATTATAGCTACCATCATGGAACTGTGCACCTTGAAATGCTCATATGACACATGAAGAAACTGAAGCTCAAAGAATTTAAATAGCTTGACAAAATTCAGACAATTTATAAGGAAAATATTTAGAGCAAAAATCCAAGAGAATCTGATACTAGGTACTGAATTTTTAATGATTAAAATACACTACTTGCCTTTTCACATAGTAATATTTAGTCATTTGTGTGAGATTTTCAAACGTGCTGTCTCATGCCATCTTATCAATCTTAAGATCAAATCTGAGACTTGGAATAGGAAACTGGGAATTTTAGAATTGTTCAGAATATAATAGAAAATAAGTAACAAAGCAAAAAATGATCCCAGGTTTATCAAATTACAGGCTAGATGCTCATTCCAGCAATTCCCATTATCTCTGTAGTGTGACTCTTCTGGGATTTTTAGTATATGACATTTCATTCTAGTGTTGTCTTCCAAGAGCAAATTAGGGGACTTGAGCTGCCCTTGTCCAGGATTAAATAGGTGCACTCAATTCAGGCTATATTCTTCAACATAGCTTTACCATAGAATTGTTGTTATCCACAGTGAAGGATAGACCAGAATGAGGAGATTTTACCTACATCATTCAACTATAAGATAAATTCATGTACTCATTCATAGAGATCCCCATTCAAGATATGGGTCTTTATCCCAATTATTATAGTAAGCTTTGGAGAAATGTTGACCTGGTTTAAAAGACCAGCAAGAAAACAGAGCCGTAATGTATACATCTTTAAGTAACAAAAAAACCTTGTACTCCAAATTAATCAAGAATATAAAGGAAGGGATAATCAAACTGAATAGTAGAGAGCAACCAAAATAACCAAAGACAGATTTACAGAGAAAATAATATTTAACTAAACTTTAAATAGTGGATTGAATTCTAACAGGTAAAAAAGCCAGACATACATTGCGATGAACAGAAATAGAACTGTTGAAGGATTAAAGATACAAAATCCATAGTATTTGAGGGAATTTTGTATAATCTCTGGTCCATGAATTTAGTAATTAAGGAGATGGGATTGAAAACTAAGAAAGGATACAGAGGAATGGGCAATGTCACCAGAGAAAGGAGGATATTGAAAGTCATGGTAAGGAGGCTGAATTTTCACGTATGACTCTGATATTTCATTATCAGTTAAGAGTTTCAGATGAGTTAACTTGGAAAATTTGTGGAGTTTGTATTATCCCAGGGAAAATAAAAAAGAAGAGAGATTTTTTAGTAGATTATTTCAGGTATCTGAATCAGAAACAATGAAAGCCTGAATTAACAAGGTAGTTAAGCAAATTAGAACAATCTACTCTGTTGTAGATGACAATAGGTGGAGTGTGTCATTATACAAATTAGTCTACAGGATACATGACCATGTAAAGTGACACTTGATGGGCCAAACTGAATCACTGATACTCAGGTAAACCCAGTACCTGATGAGCCCTTTGGTCTTTCATGAATGAGTTGGGGATGTAAACAGTATTTATATCACAGATTCTGCCTCACCTTAGGCTGAAGTATGAAGAAGCATTAGTCAGAAGTGTAAGAATGGATCTCAAATGGCAAAGTAACATACCACCTTGAATCTCTTTTACTTCATGTGCATTTCACCTTTCCCTTTGTCTTTTCTGTATGGCAATGGGGAACAGAAAGACCTCTGCAGTCTATTTCTCAGGCTTATTCGTAGCAAACTTGCAGTATATTCACCCAGTCAAAACCACAGACACAAGATTGGAAAATGGGAAGCAGAAAGAACCCAGAGTAGTCATTCCCCTCTGTCTCTGCAGCTTTAGCTTCCCCTCTATTTCTAGTTTTCACTCAGAAGTGTCATCTCTTAGAATTTGGTAATATTTCCCTTTCCCTTTGTTCTCCAGGCTTCAGCAGTGATGGTTTCGGAAGTTGGTAATCTCAGGTGACATTACTGTCCACTCTTTGAATTAGCAGTTTTTCCATTACACATGGAAATCATTCCCTGCATTAAGGTCTTTGCTTAAATTTCCATATGCATTCAGTTTGCCCAAGCTATGATAATACTGACACAAATGATCAAAAAGTCTCAAGTGCCACAGAGTGGTTAGTGAAGAAAATTGAAAAAAATCCAATGGATTTTACAATTAGGTCTTCGGTGTCTTTTGGGGAAGCAGTTTCTAAAGAGAACTAGATTTCTGTGGGATGATAAATTACCTGCTCAAAGAGTGAACACAAATGATACATGAAACGTTCCCCATAAGTTTAGCAATAAATAGAGGTCATAGAGTCTACTGATAGGTCAGTGGACACAGAGGAATATTTTATGATATGGTATAAGCTATCTAGAAATCCATTAGATATTTTGGACATTGAATTGTTTCATTCATAGTTTCCTGGTCCCTAAAAATCACAGATCCACGGGGCTAAATATATCATGGTTTATCATTTGGTCCAATGATATACTTTCTGACAGAATCAGACTTGAATCACCTCTGATTAAAAAAAAAAACTAACACCTAAGTCTTCTTCAGTATGTATGTCAGGGGTAGAATGTGACTGCCAAGAAAACAATACAAATTATGAATGTATTCATAGAATCATATTTTCTACAACAATGGAAGTCACAATAAGGTCACAATGTTCTCTACAGATGAAATTATATTTGTGAAGATTATATTTAGGATTTCCTGTTTCATTCTGATCACACTATTTCCTGAGGAAAACATTGACACATTAGAGTGCATCTTAAGGAGGGCAACTAGATGCTTTCTATAAGAACAGGAGTTAACTACCTGGAGAGCTTTGGGCTGAGGAAAAGAGGATTTAAGGTGATCATCAGAGAAAGAACATAGAATGATGTCATTTCATAGCTGGTAAGGTTTTTTAAATGAGAGAAATTAAGGAAACTAGTGTATGAGGAATACCTTCTAGGTGCGAACTATCTTATTTGTTTATTAATTAAGTTTATTAGTACATTTTAGGTATGCATAGTGATCACATTCATCATAGGGAATTTGTACCTGCATATGACATAACTTGATTTTTCCCCATTGTTCTAAATTTTAAATTCTCCTCTCATTTTAAAGAATTTTGAATTCTCACAAAATTCCTCAGAGTAATTACTATCTTTAATTTACAGATGTATAAATTTAAAGTGAAGATGGTTAAAGAATGTATTGAAGTTCCCATAAGGGTTAAAGTGACCAGCAATAAACTCAGAAGAACATGTGTTATTTCTATGCAGCCTGATGCATGTTACATAAACTTACTTACATTACAGGGAATAGGTTATGTTCGTATTATTGTTATGTATGGACTTCAGATTTTGACCTCAAATAGACACCGCATGCCTCTTTTATTCAACTGGCCCCATTTCTTAATCTAAGTATAGTTAACAAGAAATACCTAGGAAAACCACTGATTTAAGCTCCACAGAACTCAAAGAAGAAACTTGCAGTGGGAAAATAAATGATGATTGTCAGAATATTAATTGGACTAATGAAAAGAGTTTCTTGGATTTGTCGTGGTGTAACTGCACATCCACTCCACCCATGGACCTGACTGGTGTGACAAAGACTGCGCCACCCCTGTTCTGCCCTTCTACCTTGAAACAAGCAGGCCAGCAGACCCATCACAACTGCCTTTGGTTTCAAGCAAAATGACTTTCATGGCTCCATTTATTCTGCCCACTTCTGCTTTCTTTAAGCCCCACATCCTGTGCTCCATACTTTCCTTTACTTCCTATCATACTAAAGCAGCGTCTGTATGCCAAAGTTAGCAAGCTTTGCATCATACCACCTTAGGTTTCTGCTTTCTAGTTTCTGAATTTAAAGTCACTGCTTATATTAACCAAATCACAATGTCCTCCCTTCAGAGCCAGTAGATGAATTATAACAATGGCCCTCCACAGAAAATCTCTTAACCCATAATACACTGAAGTCAGGAAATATGTACCAAATTGCCCTGAATGGATAGAATTGTTGGAAATCCAGGTACAGTGTCAGAGGAACTTTAGACTGGCAACCTTGCTCAATATTTAACAATGTTCTTTGTCAGAAAATTCCTCTTAATATTTTGCCTAAATCCCTCATGATGCAATTTACACTCCTTTCTCCTTGCTCCGTCCTAAGAGAAGATTGAGACCAGCTGGTGAGCATTCTCTGTGTAATAGCTCTTTAGACACTTAAAGACCATTATTAAATCCCCTCTTGGCCTTCTATCCTTCAAGCTGAACAATACCCATTCCATTAACCTTTCTTCATGGCCCTTATTTTTCAGTGATTTAATCATCTTGGTAACAGTCGTGTGAACCCTCTCCATGTTGCACAAATCTCTTCATCCACTGAGCTCCAAAGTGGACAGAGTTTTATAAAGCATCAAGAAATTTCTAAAAGACTGGATAGAATTCTTTGAAATCTTGAGTCATATAGACACATGTCACTTAGGGACTCAATTGCCAATATTAAGATATTTAACCTAAATAACTCTGAGGAATTTACAATTTTATTGAGTCAAGAGATTAAAAACACTAGTCCAGATAAGCTTCCTTTTTCAAAAATGTTTTATGGGAAAAAAGGTAAAAAAAATTTCATGGTAAGATAATAGGAGAATAATAATAGTTAATACATTTCATATTATTTTCTTTAAGGTAGTTACTCAGAGCACAAGATATGGGCCTAAGTAATTATCTAATCTATGTTAGTAAAAACTTTCCTTTCCTATGAACTAAGACACACTAATATTGTAACTAACTTGCATTTTTTCTTTTTTCCCTTCCTTCCTTTTTCCTTTGCTCCATCCTAGCTCCTTTTTTCCATTTTTAACAGTTTCTTCCCATTTCACCATAACTGATGGAGATAACTGATGGAGTTGTACAAATTCAGGGAATGGAATATCAGTCTATTCCTGGTCTTCATAGTGATCTTCCTCCAGGCACAAAAATTGTGATTTATGGAAACATTTCATTCCATCTTGGTGTTCTCTTATTGAAACCAGATAATATAAAAGTGTTAGGAGGTGAAATAGATGCTCTTTTAGAAGAATATGCACAAGAAAAAGTACTTGCAAGATTAATTGGGGAACCTGATTCTGTAGTTTCATTCATACCAAATAATTCTAATCAAAACATCCCCAGAGTTGTAGATGTTATAGATCCTGTGTTAGGACCTTCTGATGAAGAACTCTTGGCAAGTCTTGAGGAAAATGATGAGCTTGCAGCAAATAATAACACCTTGGAAAGATGTGCCAACACTGGTAGTTCGTTGAACACCATTCCTACGAGACAGTCAAGTTTTGAGCCAGCATTCAGTTCTGAAAGACCAGAGGAGAAACCACCAAATCAATTTATACATTGCACCGATGGGGAATTGGGTGACTTTTCATTGGAGGAGGCCTTGCTTTTAGAAGAAACTGTCCAAAAAGAACAGAGGAAAACTGAAGAATTGCAGTCATTGACTTTGAACAAAAACACAAATAAAAATATGGAGAGATTTTCACATAAACCTAATACTCTGAATGATTTTTCTTTGATTTGCAAACAAGGAAATAATAATGGGAATAAAAACACTTTACTTGAAGAGAAAAAAAAAAGGCCTAGGGCTGGCTTCTGGCCTGGGGCTGAGGCCTACCGAAGCTGCTGGCATGCTAACCCTGCCTAGGCAAACAAAAGCTGTGAGAGGATGCTGGGATAAAAGCTCACACCCAGGAGAGGTGCTGTTGGCACTGAATGGGGATTTAACTCCATTCAAGGCCAAGGAAACCAGCACTGCTACCCAACCTCTCCCAGGGCAAGGAAAGAAACCCTGTCCAAGTGCAAGTCACAGAAAGGCTACATGGTCGCTCCTTAACCTGGGCTTACTGCATAAGCCCCTTTTGGGGGAGGATACTTTCAATTCTCAGTGACTGAAGCTGGGTCAGGGTGAGTGGCAAAGTCTTTGTTTATCACATGCTTCCACCTCCAGCAGGCTGGATGCCCGAGGGGCAGGGCAGCAGGAATTCTTGTGCTCCTTGAAGGGGTAAGCAATTCATGAACTCTGGGCCTCAGTTTATTAGAAAGTTTGCCTGCAAGCTAGGGCCTAGAAGTTAAAAGCCTCATTGATTCATAATTTCAGCATTGGAAACACTGCAGAAGAAATATCTGATCATGTCAGGACCTGAAGTTACCACTGTGTAGCCCTAGGTAGATGCCCTAGATACACTCTAGGGAGTCTGTCCCCTAACTTGCAGAAAAGAAAAGAAACGATATCTGTTAATTCTGGCTTCAGTTCTGGAGGTAAAGTGCTTACTCTAGCGCAGGGGTAAATCTAGAATCAAATGTGGGTAAGCACTAAAAGTGGAATCTTAAATAGATGGTAAGACTATAGGACAGTAATAAAAAAGGTTCCTTCCTAAGGAAGCCAATCCCAGCTGGTGGCTAGGGCAAAAGGCAGCAGTGTGCCATCTACATCATCCTTCGGATCTCCTCAAAGTTCATCATGTTGTTGGCTGTGTCAGACCAGGCAGGATGCTGGGCTCCATCCATCTCAGAAGCCAGTTGGTTGCTCCTTTCCAGAGTATGATTCTCGCCACCAATTACCTCCTGACACTCAGGACAGGTGCTTCCCTGCATGGCTCCCCCACATTCGCTGATCACGTAGATGTGACCATTGCAGCACTTGAACCAGTGGCCACGAGGAAAACCCATGGCCTTGACGATCTGTACTCGCTCTTCCTCTGAGATGCCCAGGCCAGAGCAGGGAAGGGTGGCTTTCAGAGCATCCATCTTTTTCTGCAGAAGCTGTTAATCCTCTTGGGTGAACTTACATGTTCTCTCAAGGATGTTCCGAATACTGGAAACCTCCTCGGCTACGCTACCTTTCAGCCTCCCCTCTGCCATCTTGCAGCAGGCCAGGAGGTTTACCAGGTACGTAAGCCTCTGGATTTCACTTTGGAGGTCACTTAGTTCCTGGCTGGTAAAGCTCAGGCGTTTCTTAGCCAGCCAGTCATGGACCTGGTCTAGTCGAGTCCTCACTCTATTTTGTTCTAAGACATGTACCTTTTTCAAGGAATTTTGCAGAATGGCCAGGTGCTCATAGAAGCTGATGTAATTTTCAACAAGGCCAAGCTCCTTCACTGACAGATGTTCCTGGGCCAGTTTTTCCTTCAGCATTCTAGAGTCTTCAGGAAGCAGCTGGTGGAGGAGGCTCTTAGTCTCCAGTAGGGCCGTAAGGTGTTCCTGGCTGATGGCAATTTCCCTTGCTGAGCCCTGGATCTTTTCC
This sequence comes from Dolichotis patagonum, assembly GCA_004027295.1. Lineage (NCBI taxonomy): Eukaryota > Metazoa > Chordata > Mammalia > Rodentia > Caviidae > Dolichotis > Dolichotis patagonum. The sequence continues at coordinate 13,023 of PVJX010043431.1, forward strand.
TTGACAATTTCAATCTCTTCTAGCCGCTGTTTGATGCTGGCTCCATATCTCAGATTTTTGCGGATGGGTACCTGGCAGATAGGGCAAACCTTCAACCTGATGGCGATTTCATCATCTTTCTGTTCATTCATGTAGCGGTCTAGGGCTTGTACCTCAAAGAAGTGGCTGCAGTCTTCTAGCTGCACAAAGCGGGCATCATGCTCATCCTCAAAGCCAAAGAAGATTTGGGTGACCTCATCCTGGTGGCAAACACGGCACTCTTTGGGGCATGGCTCTCCACACAAACCAATGCAGGGGGTGGCTGCAAGCCAGCAGCTTAGTACAAGGCACATAGCATGGGGGTCGGTCGCAGGGCTCAGAGCAGAGCTTAGTGCACTGGTGGTGCCGGCAACACCAGACACAGGGTTCCACGCAGGGGCTGCATAGCTAGCCACACTTCTTCTTGCACTGACTGTGGACACAACGGTTCTGACATGTCCGCTGGCAGGGTGGGCATTCGCCGATGCAAGGCTCCTGGCACTTGTGTGAGCAGATGAGCAGGCGTTTGCAGGGCTGCTGACAGCGTACATGGAAGCGCCCTTCAAAGCAGCTGTGGCAGGAGCCGGGGCATGGATGCCCACAGTCCAAGATGGTACCACATTTGGTAGTAC
>PVJX010043432.1:0-13672 GCA_004027295.1 Dolichotis patagonum
TCATGTTTATTAATATCATGGTTGCCCTAACACACAAAATGTTAATGGCCTCCTTATAATTATTGTCATTAGACAGTTATTGCCACACTTCTATCTAGGTCTCAGTCAACTAATTCTACTGGACTTGGTTTGTAATGAGAAATCCATTGTCACAAGAGAAAGGAGCATTACTGATGTCCTTATCTAATTAATTTATATTCTTGCTACCTTCAGTTGAAAAAGAAAAATTTTTTAAAGCCAACAAAGAAAGTGTCTTGTTACTGAGCACTTTGTTCATTTATCTTACATATATCTTGTATGTTTTCTACAATCCAAAAAAGAAAACACAAAACACTCATTAATTTCAAGCACTGTTTTAGTTGTACCCAATGACAAATTCTACACCAGTATGTCAATGAATTGTTTACATAAGAATTGTTCTCTGAATAAATGTATGAATTTAATAATGGCACAAAACATAGTCAGACTAGACCCTTTTATCAGCATGAAGCAGGAAAAATCTGCTTATTCAAAGACTGACTGGATAATTATTGATGCAATTTGACTTAGTGGTTAAAATTTATGAGAAAGTTATAATATGATAAAGAGGATGTTTAAGAAACAGAAAAATGACTCATGGTGTATAAAAGAAATTCCATGAGTGAATTAGGAGATTTATCAGTAGAGACTTCATCAACCAGCAGACAGTAAGATGATATATTTAAAGTTCTGAAAGAAGGAAAGAAAATCTGTCAACCAACAGTATTTTACTGGAAAAGACTATCTTCCATAAATGAAGAAAAAATAGTTTCCCAGATAAACAACAGCTGAGAGTGTTCATCAGCTCTACACCTACAGCACGAAGGATGCTAAAGGGAGTTCTTCAAGTTGAAGTGAAGAGGTCCCAATCAGCAAAGGAAAACCTGGGCCACTCTGGCAAGAGTAAGGAGAGAGTCAAACCTTGAGTACTTGATTGCCACAATGAAGGTATACAAAATACTGTTACCTCTCATGTAAAAGTTAAATGGCAAAATAATTAAAAATAACTCTAGATACAATAATTTGTTAATGGATAACACAATATAAAAAGATGTAAATAGCGACATGCATAACAAAATATGTTTCAGGAGGAGAGGTAAAAGCACAAAATTTTTGTTGGTAATTGAAGTGAATCTTCATGAGGTTTATTAAACAAAGCTATTATGAGATGTGTTATGCAAACCTTGTAGTAATTACAAAGAAAATACCTGATACATAAAGAAAAGATAAAGGAATCAAAGTGCTGTCTCTACAGAAAAATATCAAATCAGAGAGAAAGTCAAGAAGACAGGAAGAAAAGAATTTGCTTCAATTTCAAGGATACATATAAGTCAAAAGTAAAAGAGTCAAAAAAGATTATATTGGGATGGTAACCAAATACAGGTAGAGGTGGTGATACTCAGAAAATACAGATTGAAGTAAAAATCTATCAACAACCTACTATTGTGACACGAGAGGGCAGTTTGTCCAAAAGCTGTAAAACCTAAATATATCCATCTATCCAATCTCAGGGCACCTAAATAAGTAAAGCAAATAGCAACAGAAATGAAGGACAGAGAGGAATTCTGTAATCATAAGGGATTTTAGTTCATGTTTTGCAGAATCCAGAGTTGTACCTATGGGATGCGAGACCAGGGCTTTACCCTGAACTACTTCCCATCCAGGCATTAACATTCTTTTACTTGTGCAGTTTGATGGCACAAAACATAAAAACGGTGGTTTTTATTTGCCCAGTCTGGTTTCTAATTTGCCAGTCTTCAGCCACTGCCTCCTGAGAACTGGGATTGAAGGTACGGACCACCACACTCAACTGGCAGGGTACCCCACTTCCAACACTGCATTGTCCATCTGGACATCAAATCAGTGAAGAAAACAGTGGTCTGGAACAATCCCGTACAGCCAGGAGGTGCGTCCAAACAGACACGCACAAGATGCATCAATCACAGGTCAGGCTACAGAACAAGTTTCTAAAAGTTATGAAAGACTGAAAGATTTTAAAATATTTTTGCTAATCACCTAGCATGAAACTGAAAAATGGAGAAAATTCGACAAAATATTCTACCCTTGAACAGCTAACAGATCAAAGACAAATTCATTAGTGATAGAAAAAGCACCTAGAGACAAATGATTATGAAATATAGCATATTGAAAGCCAAGGAACACAGCAAAACCAGTTTTAAGACATGTTTTTAGCAATACATGCCTATATTAAGAAAGATAGAGTTTCCAAGTATATAACCTAACTTTATAGCTCAAGAAGGTAGAAAACGATAACAAAGTAATCTTAAAGTTAAAAATAGGAAATTAGAACTGAATTAAATAATACAGAGAGCTGATCCATATGCAGAAGACTAAAACTAGACCCATGCCTATCACCATACACTAAACTAAAATCTAAATGGATCAAAGATCTAAATATTAAAACAGAAACACTAAATCTGCTGGAAGACAAAGTAGGTAAAAATTTCAAAGATACAGGGATAGGAAGAGAATTCATGAACAAGAATCAAACTACACGGGAAGTACTTCCCAGAATCAATAACTGGGACCACATCTTATTAAAGAGTTTCTGCATGTCAAAAGAGGTTTCCAGCAGAATGAAAAGAAAACCCACAAATTGGGAAAAAATCTTAATGGACAGTCCCTCAGACAAAGGACTTCTGTCTAGAACTTATAAAGAATTAAAAAAAATCAGACCCTCGAAATTCAAAGACCCAATCCAAAAATGAGCATCTGAAGTGAATACACAGTTCTCAGATGAAGAAATACGAATGGCAAATAAATACATGAAAAAATGTTCATCATCATTAGTCATGAGAGAAATGCAAATTAAAACCACACTGAGATTCCATCTCACTCCAGAAAAAATGGCCAGGATAGAAAATACTACCAACAACAAGTGTTGGAGAGGCTGTGGGGAAAAAGGAACTCTTCTAAACTGTTGGTGGGAGTGCAGACTGGTGCAACCACTGTGGAGGTCAGTCTGGAGATTCCTCAAAAAGCTGGGTTTGGAAGTCCCATTTGACCCAGCTATCCCACTTCTAGGCATATTCCCAGAAGATCTGAAAACATCATACCACAGTGATATATGTGCACCCATGTTTATAGCAGCACAATTTGTAATAGCCAGATCTTGTAAACAACCTAAGTGCCCATCAACTGAGAAATGGATAAAAAAGTTGTGGCATTTTTATACAATGGAGTACTACTCACCTATAAAGAATGATCACATTGAGATATTTATAAATAAATGGACACGACTTGAGACCATACTCATAAGCGAAATAAACCAAACTCATATGTGTAAATACCGTATAGTTTCCCTAGTATGAGAGTTGATAAGAGTATATAAGATTTTATGGTAATCTTGAGTGCCCATCTCATAGCTTTGAAGCCTTTCAATGTTTTCATTCATTAGTTGGAATGGTTTTATTCTGTTTTGTTTAACTTTATTATGCGTGATGGTATGAACAGCTGTTTTGAAGAAAACAAAACATTATGACAGCTACTACTGATTTAATATTATCCTTCTTAGAAGTCCTACCATGCTTCTATTCTTCTATTACCATTGGTTCTATCTATCATGTTGTGTCTTATTGGGATTTGAATATGTGTGATAGCATAAACAAAATTTTTTATCGAAAATGAGATATTATAGTACCCATTGATCATTCTCTGTTATTCAGTTCAGAATGCCCTGTAATTCCTTCACTCTTTGAATGGTTTTATACTATTTTGTTATGTTTGATATTATTGTATTTGAAACTATGCTCAACTATAGCAGAGAAAGAGATATTGTGATAGCTACAGTTAATATCTGGTTGTCTTAATGTAAAGTACTATGTTGCCTATGTTTTCCTGTTCTGACCTGCTCTGTTCTGCCCTCTTTTGTTTTATTCCCTTTAAAATAAAAAAAAATAAAATAAATAATACAGAGAGCTGAAAAGACCAATGACACTACAATTTTTGAAAAGCAAATAAAATTAACAAACTCTTAGGTAGATTAAAAAAATTCAAATGAATACAATTTTAGGTAAAAGGCAAATTAATTTTATAACTGATAACATAACAATGTATTATAATGGGATACAATGAATAGTTATACCAGTGATTTGGAAAACTTAGAAGAAATGGACAAAGACTTAGACATCTATCACCTACTTCAACTGAATTGTAAAGAAAATAGAAAATCTGAAGTGATGTGAGATGGGCTGGTGGAGCATGACTATAATCCTAGCACTCAGAAGGCTTAGACAGAAAGATCCCTGTGAGTCCCCAGCCACTTAGGGCTAAATAATGAGTTCAAGGCCAACTTGAGCTATGTAAAGAGATCTTCTCTTTAATAAAGATTACTGATACTGAATTATTAACCAAAAACTTCCCATCAATGAAAAGTTCAGGACGTAAAGGACTCACTGGTTAATTCTACCAAATATTTAAGGAAGAATGAACTTCAATCTTTCTTAAATTCTTCCAAAACCTGAAGAGGTATGAATACATCTAAACTTATGTTTTGATGTCAAGAGTGCCCTAATATCAAGTCCAGATAAGGATACCACAAGAAAACTACTACACACCAATACTTCCCATGAATATAAATGCAGAAATCCTCAATAGGTTATATATAAATATTAATGTAGTTGTAAAAGCACCATAAACAATGATCAAACATGATTTATCACTGGGATGCAAGGATGTTCTAATTTGCAAATCAGTAAATAAACACAATAAATTAGTTGAACATTAAAAATCATTTTATTATCTCAACAAATGCAGAAAAGTACTTGACAAAATTCAACATCCCTATGTGATAATTCCACAACCACAGCAAAATTAACAAGTTTGGTATAAGAAGAATATACTCCAACATAATATGCCCTATAGATATATGGCCAATCCAGAGCTAAGATCATACTAACTCAGGATCAAAATGTTCAAAGCTTTTTCTGTAGGATCAGGAAGAAGACATGAATGCCAATTTGGTGACTTCTATTTTAGTACTATTCAATGGGGAACAGGAGGTCCTACTAGGAGCAATCACATAAAAACAAGAAGGCACCCAAACTGGAATAGAAAAGATAAAACTCTCTTTGCAGCTGGCATAATCCTTTATGTTGAAAGTCATGAAGACCTTTAAATAACAGAATAATAATTCAGTATACTTGAAGGATACAAAATCAATGTAGAATAGTGTGTTACATTTCTGTATACTAACAATGTACTATATAAAAAGGGAAATAAATAGAATAGTACTTGTGATCATGGATTAGTAATGTTGATAGTGTGAAATAGCCACACTACCCAGAGTGATCTACAGATTCAATGCATCCCTTTAAAATTTCAATGGCATTTTTCTCAGGAATAAAAAAAAATCCTAAAATTCACTTGGATTCTAGAGGCATCACAAGTTCTAAATTCCAACTATATTACAAAACTGTAATACTCAAAAGAGTACGATACTGATATTTTAAAAATGCATATGCATCAAAAGGACACGATAGAAAGCAAAAGAAAGAAGTTTATGCATATACTGTAAGCTACTTGTTGAAAAATGTCAAGAATATAAAATACAAACAATGCTGTCTCTTCAATAAATTGTTAGAAAAATATATGCAAAAGAATTAATGAGATCCACCTTGTAACATACACACAAGCCAACTAAAAATGAATTGAAGATTTAAACCTAAGACTTGAAAATATGAAACTCTTAAAGGGAAATAGAGGTGGGGATTTTCTTGCCATGGATGATTACAATTAATTTTTTAGATAGGACTCCAAAATTATATCAACAAAAGCAAAAATAAAAAGAGCTACATCATCCTGAAAACTTTCTGTGAGCAAAAGAAATGATCAAAAAAATAAGAGGCAGCCTACAGAATGGTAGGAAATTTTACTGACTATATGTCTGATACTAGATAAATCCAAAAGTGTAAAAATACCATTTAAAATTGAATACCAAAAATCTAAATAACCCAATTTAAAAATAAGCAAAACACCTGAATAGACATTATTCAAAAGAAGATATTCAGATCACTAGCGGTATGTTTAAAAAAGCTCAATATTACTAAAGAAAAGGGAAATGCAAATCAAATCATAAGGAGAGTATCATCTCATGCCTGTCAGAATGGCTATGGTAAAAGAAAAACAATTTTGGCAAGAATAGTGAAAGAAAGGAAGCATAGTATACTGTTGGTAAAAAGGCAACATTGTACAACTGTTATGGAAAAGATAAAGGCCATTCCTTTAAAATTTAAAATGAAACTATCACATGGCCCAGCAATGTCATTTCTGAATACCTCTCTAAAGGAATTGAAACCAGGATCTTGGCGAGATACCTACTCTTACATGACAATGGCCACACTATTCACCAAGACACGACCAGGACATGGAAACAAACTAGACCTTCATCTATAGATGAACAGAGAAGGAAATTACACAGTGAAATATTTTTCAACCTTAAAATAGGGAGCTTATACAATTTGAGGCAACATGGCTGGACCTTGGGAATATTACACTAAGGGAAAAGCCAAACACAGGAAAAGAAATACTGAATCAATTCAATTATATTTTGATTCTAAAGTATGACTCATGGAAGCAGAGAGTAGAAGACTGATCATGGAGCAAAGGGAGGAGGAATCTCAGCGATGTTGGTCAAAGGGTCTTTGTAAGGTGAGTTGTGGAGCTGTACTACATTGCAGAGCCTCTAGCCTCAGTACTCTATTGCACACTTGAAATTTTCAAAGACTGTAGATCATATGTTGTGTTCTTACCACAAACTATAAAAATATTAGTGATAATAAAAGGAGCAAGAGGAAACTTTGGGAGGCGAGAGTATGTCCATGGCATTGATGGTGGTGGTGGTGGGTTTGTGCTTGTATATTTATCTCCCCAAATCATGAAGTGGTGAACATTCAGTCTACACAGCTTTGCCATGTCAATCATACCTCAATAATATCAATTTTAGAAATGAAGCTATGCAACATCATATTTAATACTATGTTAATGCTTTATAAAGCATAGATTATGCACTAATCTCCAGCCTATAAAGGGGTTGCCTTTCCTCACTCGGGTGTAAAGCTTTGGAGACAATTATGGTTTGTGTTAGATGTCCCCCCAGGGCCTTATGCAGTTATGAGGGCAGGCTTTTCAGAGGTGGCCATACCTAGAGCTTGTGAATGATTCAAGGTCCAATGCTGGGATTAATGATGTGAGTACCACATCCCCTCTAGGGCAGATAGCCTGCATACAATTCAAGGGCCAGAAAGAGGCTTGTCTCTTTTTTTCTCCTCATTTTTGCTGTCTTCTGCTACCATGATCTGTTGCCCCTCTGACTTGTGCCACCCTGGCTTGGAGCCAGCCGATTCTGGACTAAAACCTTCACAAACTGTGAGCTAAACAAACCTTTCCCTCTTTAACTTTGGGTGTCGGATATTTTGTCTCAGTAACAAGAAATGTAACTAAGAGAATTTTTCTAGAAGACCATTCTGAACTCTCTGTCTGGATTTCCAGACACTTGCACAACATTTGCTTTAATGTAATTTAATTTTAATACAAAGAACATTTTCAAAGACTTTACATTACATGCTAAATTACCCTTTCTAAACATGTCAGTTTTGTTGCTGTCCAAGTCTTATGGTCACAAAATACCTGCCATCAGGAACTCAACCAAATGAATTCTCACTGACTGGAAGACAGAGAAACCTTTCCCTCAAGCAGCAAATGTACTTTTTATTCCCTCCAGTCTTGTTGGGCAAATAGGTCACATGCTCATCTCTGATAGAATAATGAATGATGGAAAATTGCCTTAAGGAATCAGAAAACAAACTTGGTGCTTGAGACGGGTATTAAAAAAGGTGAAGTTATATAAGGAAGAAGGATGATAGTAATGCTTTCTGAGCATTTAGAATACAAAGGGATTTGGGAATAACCATAACAGAGGCAGTAAACACAAACAAGCAACAAGGGCAAATTCTGGCAGGTACTGTGGGACCTTGGGTCATGATCTTAATTCATTCCACGGATCTGGGGAAAGTGACTACTGTTATGTCCGTCACCTGATGCGGAGTTTGCAAAAGGAAGCAAAATTTTTCCAAAAGCTTCCTTTCACAAACCAAATTGTTCTCCAACAGGTGTGTTTGTGAGCCAAGGCATTACTGCACTTAAATTATGAATTGTTTATAAATTATCTACTGGTAATTTGAGGAGTTTTCCTGGTATTCACAATAAAATATGTAAGATTGCATTTTGATGAACCATTGCAATTCACTGGTAATCTTCCCAAGAAATCAAGTTGTGTTACTCTAAATTTCTGTCACATCTAATCTTTTCAAAAGACTCTCTATAAAAAGTTGTTGCAGCTTATTACTTTGTTAATAAATTTTAAAAAGTGTTCTGCTATGTACAAGACATCTCCCCTCTAAAACTGTCAGAATCTACAGAATACATGTACATGTTGTGATCAAAAATTACAGTGAGTGATTAAATTTACAAAATTTATTACAGTAAAAGATACATTACCATAAACACTGCCCCCCCAATTTCCCCTGCACGCTGAATACACTTATCATTCTTGCCATTTGCTGAAGAAGCTCTGGAAGTCCTCTTTCATGAGTGTCTTTAGTTGTGCTCTTATGGTAGCCTTCATATCTCAAATTGATTCAACATGTTTACCATTTTTTTAACCTTTTGTGGTCATCTTGATGACACAGAAAAGCCTATGTGATGACACATAGATGTAGATGTGGTGAATAAGGTGGATGAAGAGTCACTCTGATGTTTTTATTTAACAGAAACCTCCATAAATGTTTGACCAGGAGGGGTGATCAGCAGTATAGCATAGGCTTAAATTTTAAGAGTATTACAGTAAAAGACACATTGACATAATCGCTGTCAAAAACTCCCCATCACTTTGAATGCACTTATTCCATCATTATCAGTGATGTTTTATACAATAATAATGTCTTAAAAATTTAAATATTCAGCATATGATTTCAACATACTTTGTATTCCAGGAATATATATTACTCCAATACTATAAGTGATACTAGCATTATCATATGCTAGATTATAGAAACATATTCGGAGGTTATAGACCATGACAAGCCAAGCTAAAGCATATTTCATCCTTTAGCCAAGCTAAAGCATATTTCAATGTTTTTCAAACAGTAGTTTTCAAAGGGACTGGTTAGCTTGGCTTCCTGTTCTAAGCAAATTTGGAGTTTCTACAAAGAAAACAGTGGGTCAAAGAACAAGAACTGTGAGGTTTCCAGTGAAATGTTTACTATTTCACAGTTTGATCTAAAATACACATTTTTTCTATTGCTGGAAGTAACCATCTGGCATATAAAAAATACTTTCTTTAAAAGACTTTTAGTTTGACATCAACTTGCTATAATTTTTAGTATTTTTGTACAACTATTATTCACAAAATTGCAGCAAAAAACAATATCCTCATTTTCACATAATAATTTAGCAATCAACATTCAACACTAACCAATCCAAGTACAGAGAAGAATTAATAGAATCAACCAAAGAATACCATTAAGCAGCTCTCTTTAAAAAAAAAAAAATAAAGGAAAGACGTTATCATCAGTCTTTTAAAACTAGGGATTTCCTAAAGGTTCAGTTTGTTTTTCCAAAAATGCACATGTAAAAATATCATCAGGGGAGTGGGTACTCATCTGTGTATCTACGTAAGTCAACTGCACGGAGCTACCATCAGTGTAGAAAGCAGCAAACAAACATCTGATTTACTTACTGATCAAAGCTGCAAAGGCAACTATGGAGTCACGAACAAAGGTTCCTATACCTACAGTCATTTCTAATCAACTGAGCTTTCTGTAGCAGCGCAGCAGTTGGAAAGTACTGTATGGCAGACTTCAGCAGAACACTTCCATGACCGAATTCCTTTCTAGTGAGGATGGCTGCCTGTGAAAAACATGTGGCCTTCTAAATTCAAAGACCCAGTCCAAAAACGGGCATCTGAGATGAACACACACTTCTCAGATGAAGAAATACAAATGGCAAATAAATACATGAAGACATGCTCACTGTCACTGGTTATTTGAGAGATGCAAATTAAAACAACACTGAGATTCCATCTCACTGCAGAAAGAATGGCTGCCATCAGGAAATCAACTGATAACAAATGCTGGCAGGGTTGTAGGGAAAAACAAACACTGCTCCACTGTAGGTGGGAGCGTAGACTGGTACAGTTACTGTGGAAATCAGTGTAGAGATTCCTTAGAAAACTAGAATTAGAGGTTCCATTCAACCCAGATATTCCCCTTGGGTAATTTCCCAGAGGAATTGAAAATATCATGCTATAGCAATTTATGTGCACCATGTTGATAGCAGCACAATTTGTAATAGCTAAATCTTGGAAACAACCCAAATCTCATCAACCATGGAATAGATAAACAAAGATGTGGTATTTTTATACAATGGAATATCACTCTGCTATAAAGAAGGGTAATTTTGAAGCTTTTATATGTAAATGGAGGCAACTTAATATAATACTCATAAGTGAAGTAAATCAAACTCATATTTGTAAATGTCATATTGTCTTCCTAGTATAAAAAAACTGACAGAGTAATAAGATCCAAAATGTATAATAGATATTGTGATAATGAAAGGGAAAGAAAGTGCTCAAAATGAAAGAATTGGAATAGGGATAGGAAAAGAGGATGAAAAGAAAAGATTATATGTATATAAGTATACATATATATGTGTATGTATATATATTATATATATATTTATATATATACAAGATAGATAACTATACTACTAATCTCTGTTAGTTCATCAAAAAGGAGAGTTTGTGTTTTCATTGTTTGATTGATCATTTTTTGCACCTAAATCTTGCAACCTGAACAACTATGTTTAATATAACAATACGTGATATATTAACTCATGCTGATTTCTTACTATTTTTTGAAATTCTGTATCATTGCTATCCTTTTTTCTGTTTTGCTTCAAGCAAAAAAGATGGATGCCTATGCATTTCCTCTAATGACCACTTCGACAAGATGATTGTGAAAATGGAGAGACAAGAGAGACCAGTATACAAAATATTTCAGAAAATTTCTACAACTTTCAAAGGAATCTTTAGCTTTTCCCCTCACCTCCTCCACCTGTCACTCAACTGCACATCTAGTATTTTTCACTAATTATTAACTATTTATCAATATGACAGCTACTTCATTTAATTGAAAGACAAAAAAATCTAGAATGATAGTATATTTTCCAATATTTTAATATACTCATCAGATTAATTCCAAAAGTGAATCTCATCACAGTGGTTCAATACTAAGTTTTTAAAAGAAAGAAGTAATGTCACTTTGAACTTCCAAATGTACCTGTTCCACAGTCCTATTATTTATATCCTAATAGAAAAAGCCACCACTATTAATCTTGGATTTTTTTGTGGTAAGTCTACAACATACCACGACTTTTCAATTAGACATGTTTTCACTAGAACATTCTGCCAACTCATAATATTTTGTGGTAAAGATAGTAACAAACTGGTATCATAATAAAAAAGTAGTCATCATTTAAGAAGGAAAAGTAGGCAATTTTATAAATCTTTAAGTCAAATAAGAGAATTCTTTTATCTCATAACAAAGTTTTCCAACAGATCTTTCTGTGATGTTCAAGCAGAAGGGTCTATTTTTGCACACAGAACAGTTGGAGACAGAAAAGAGCTTGCCTGACTTCCATGAATAGCCTGTAGAGGGAAAATCCACTGAGAAGGAAAGGAAGACCCTAATGTTAAGTGAGCTCACCAGTGAACTATTTCACTACTGACTCTTCTTAGACAGTGCCTGTTAGCTTGCAGAATGCTTTTATACACAATATCTCCTTGGATCTTCAAAATCAAGATTTTTGTTTTGGCTGTGACTTTAACTATGTAGCATGATCCTCGAAAAAGCTAATTTTGAATACCAGAGATAATTGATGATTGTCAGAGGCAGGTGTTTCTGAGCAACCCTAGACTTTTGCATTGAGCGCAAGTTCCTTCTGGATGTGGCTTAAAAGAAAGCAGTCTGAAGAAGAAAGAAAAGGTCACCTGTCATAGCTTTGCTACTTTCCTTATTTATGACTTAAAATAATCTTACTCACTTGCAAATGGGTGAATATACAAAATTAGAAAGTGCTTTCATTTACCTTAACTTTTGTTCATTTACTCTTTACATACTTCACTGTCCAGTACGTAAAAACTAACACGTAGCTGTTGAACACTTGAAAACGACCAATCTGAGTTATGTGTAATATGCACACATTTTTAACTTCAAAAATAAATATAGATGGTTTGGAAAGAAACAGAGGTGTGCATGTGAGATTAACTATCATAGGATTATCACAGGAACTTTTGCAATTGGTGAGATCTACTAGTATCTGGCACCATACATACTTGTAATACTCTTAATACTTAGAAAATTCCTATGAATTTAGGAAGTCCATGCTAAACCCATTTCTGTTGTATTTTTTACTTCTATTTGCCAAAAGTTAGCTTTCGTTTCTCTTTCACTGAAGCTTGCAAACATGAAGAGTTTTGCTTATCATAGTCTCTTGACTTCCCCTTTAATTTTGGGACAGAAACATTAAACACTAAAAATGAAAGTGATAATAAGTACATGTACAGAAGAACTCTGTGACTGGTAAGGTTAAAATGTAGAAGGAAGGGCATAGAGCTCTACCACAACTTCAGACAGGGCGTCTTATGGTGCTGGTGGACACACACCTCACCTGTGCACTCTGGCTTTTGCAGGCTTGAATTCCCCCCTCCCTAGAGTAATGACACATTTGGAAGGTGGCCCAGTGGAAAGGTGTGTGGTGCCGGCATTCCCCTGAGATCACATTGTGGGTCCAAAACAACTGCCTCTCATCTTGCCTTCTCTCTTCCTAGTTTATTGTTTGAGTTCTGAGTATCTTCATTTTTACCTAAAACCTTCAGAAATAGTCCTAGCCCCACTGTCCTTGAAAAGATTAATATAAATGCAACATGTTTCCCTGTCTCTCTCTTTTTCTCACATTATCACAAAATTAGACCTACGTCAACTGCAGCAGGAGTTTATGCTTCATTTTGCTCTGACATCCTCCTTTGTATGGGCTACCACCAAGGAAACTTCATCAACTCCGAATTTCAAAGCTTCACATAAACCACGAGTGTCCCATAAATCTAATTCCATTATAGGAAAACTTTGCTTTCTCCAGGGACAACCTCTGAGACTTTTAGGAATAATCAAAGTCAAGAACACTACTACAATCCATAATTTCTTCCTTAAAAATTCAGTAATGCAGAATAAGAAAACAAAATGTAAGTGGTCTTTCCCAACATTCAATGGTTCTACAAACACCAGGCCAAGCACCTCTAAAGCTACTTGAGGGATGAAAATTATTATTTTCTTTTGTACCTTTATTATTAACTAGCTTTTTCAGTTGGCTATTTTCTAGGAAAGATTTCACAAGGCAACAATGTTTTCATCATGTCATGAGTTTAACTGTGTAGAAAAATGATGAAGAGAAAATCATAAAGACTCAACTTGAGATTTATGGACCACTGGAAAACATTAGCTCACCAGCTTTGAAGCATAAGACATGCGGTTGCAGCTGTGGTGAATTTGAAATTCTTGCCTGTTATTACTGCACGTTA
>PVJX010043433.1:0-13651 GCA_004027295.1 Dolichotis patagonum
CTTTGGCACGGATCGCTTGTTCAGGTCGGGCGAAATTCAGGCATCTCGAGGCAGGTGCCGTGCTCACCGATCTTATCTTCACTAATAGCAGCCCCAGGACCTCTTATTCGAGTGGGTTTTTGCACTTTATTTCTTTCTGTGTTGTGAGAGTCTATCTCTCTCTGTTTGGGTCTCTCCAGGGTGTTTTATTCTGGCATTTGAGCTGTCTCTCTCAGAGAGGGTCTCTCTCCTGCTACCTACCAGTCCACCATCTTGTCTCCTGTCCTTATTACACTCTTATACGTACTCACTATTGCACGTTTGAGACTTCCCGTAAGAGAAAGGTCAATAAATGAGAGGGTGGGAAGACTTACCCTCTTCTCTCCCATTCTTCCAGGCTGGGGTTCTTCTGACCTCTGATTTCAATTCATTGTACAAAATAATTTTTAAATCTCTAGAATCATTTAATAAAGGAACAACGTTCCTTGTTGAAATATGGATTCCAGAATCTGATGGAAAGTAGAGCATGCAAACTTAGACTTCTTTTAATTTTTTTTTTGTTTTAAAGAGGATAAAATAGAATAAAACCAATCAAAACAAGTGTAAGAGATACAGGACTTCAAAACATTACAAAATCAGCAATAGGTACCATAATACCTTTTGATGTATTCAAAATAGCTGCAGATAACTACAGACATAGTAAAAAATCAGAGTAGAATAGAATAGAAACAATAAAAACAAAACAATGAATGCAATAAAGGATTTCAAAATAAATCCAAACTTGCTATCGTAATATATCTTGCTATCTTTGAAATAGCTGCTCCTGCCATCAGATTTAACATAATCAAACAAAACAAGAGAGAATAAAACTCAACCCAACAAAACAATGGAAATGATATAGGACCTCAAAACAAGACCAAAGGGAATCAACAATGGCTACAACCCTCGGAAGGTGATGCCCCCTAGATGCCACACTGTGTACCGCTGTCCTCTGAACCTATGCTCAGACCACTGGCCCTAGACCTGCAATGTCAGTGAAACACCAAAGCACCACAGGCATCCAATTGCATTTCACCTCCATAGCTATCATCACAGCCTGTGTCTCTCCGATTAGTGAAGATACAGGTGGTGGAGGAAGACTGGTACTTCTTGTATTGCCAGCCCACGAGGTGGAAGGGGCTGGGGTCTAGCTTTTCCCAGTCCACCAGCAGCCCGCACATGGCACTGGTTCCCAGACTGGGCTTGTTTGCTAGTGTGCCTTTGTGCTCTCTACCCATAGTCTACAAATGGCCCAAACTTAGACCTCTTTTATCCCAACACTCTGTGGTGTGGTGTGGTGTGGTGTGGTGTGGTGTGGTGTGGTGTGGTGTGGTGTGGTGTGGTTTGATTTGGTTTGGTTGTAGTGAGGACCCAACAGAGGGGTGTTCTGCTGCTAAGATACATCCCTAACCCTTTTTGTTTTTTATTTTGAAACAAAGTCTTGCTAAACTGCCCAGGTTGGCCTCAAACTCGTGATCCTCTTCCCTCAGTCTCTTGAAAAGCTGGGATCAAATGTGCCACCACACCTAGCTATTTCTGTCTTTGTAATGCCTGAAACCACAGAGAAAAGACAAACATAGCTGAAACTGTGAAGTTTCCAAAGCTAATAATTACTCAGCATAACCATAGTTTGCTACGTACTAGTGTTGTGTCCTCCCTTGAAACCTAGAATTTTATAAGCTGACTACTAAGTGCTCTTAAGAAAGTCACATAACCCTCAGAGAGAGGAAATAGCTAAGGTTATGATGACAGGATCAAGAATGGATCACCAGGTACACAAAGGCCTATATTCAGGGGTTTGTATGTTATAATAGGAAAAACTGGTAAATCTAGATGACACTAAACAACAGAGCCATGGTCCATTTTTAATTAATACAAATTAACCGCTTCAGTTTGTTCAGATTAGTAGACTGACAGTTTTGTCTATTCCTTTTTCATTAAAATTTGTGGAAAATATGCTTGAAGAAGCTTGAATACAGTAGACAATTCTTACATTTTTGGGTTTACATTGGTTACTCTCCTCATTGCTAAGACAAAATACCCAACACTCATAAGTTAAAGTTGGAAAGGTTTCTTTTGGCTCACAGTTTATAAGCATTTCAGTCCATTGGCACATGCAGAAAGGGTACAGCAGGAACAAGCAACAGCAACAGTAACAGCAGTAGTTGTCTTTCTTCTGTCCCTTTAGATTCTGTCCCTTTAGCCCATCCAGGCTACAAGTCTTTTGGGTGGCACCACCCACACCCAGAGCAGGGCTTCTATTATCCACGCCCAGATCTATGCTAAATGCATTTAGTTATCACACACCCTAACCCAGCATCACACACCCATAATTCAACCACCACCAAAAAGCCACACCTATGGCACATGAGGCGTGCGGGAACATCTAGCATCAAGCCATAACAGGGTTTGAATTTAAATTGGTACAACCTCTTTTGGATGGCAGTTTGGCCACAGCTACCAAAATGGGAACTGCATATGCCATTTGACCCAGCAGTTCCACTTGTAAGCATTTAGCCGTGAGGATTCACTCTTACACAGGTAAACCATATATGCAGCAAAAGTCACTGCAGCCCAGATGTTCACCAATACAGGACTTTAAGCTACAGCAAAGCCAAACACTGCCATGTAGATGGAGCTGAAATTCAATGCCATTGGTAGAAAAAATGAGGAAGAGATTTACATACACCTAGGAAATTGCCCCAAGACACACTGCTGCATGACAAATGCAAGGAAGAGAATTTTGTGTGTGTTTTTAAAGAGGCCTATAGATATACAATGTGGTAAGCAACTCCTTTGGTGGTCCACATTGATCTCCAACCTCTGATGTGCCTATGCCTAACTTCCTCCTCCTGGGTGTGGGTTTAACCTAGCAAGTGGCTTGCAACAAATAGAACTTAGCAAAAATGATTGGAGGTGCTTAGGAGATTAGATCACAAAAAACAAACAAACAAAAAACTTTTGGCCTCTTGCCTTGCTGGCCTCTTCTAGCTCTTTTCTCTCATTTGCTCCAGTGGTGCCAGCTGTCATGCTGGGAGGTGCCCCAGGGTGAGGCCCATGTTGCACAAAGATGAGGGAAACCTCAGATTCAAAGCCGGCAACCAAATGGGGCCTTCAGTTCAACAACCTGTGAGAACTGAACTCTGCCAACAACCCCTTGAGCTGGGCTGTGTGGGAACCACAGCACACAGGACTCCCACCTTTTGAAAGACATCAGCAGGGCCGGCTCAGCTGCAGAAAATGTACCACCATGTATGTTTGTTGTTCTGAGATGATAAGTTTTGGGGTAATTTGTTTACGACTACTTGCTTCACGAGATACAATTTGTATATTTATTTGCCTCTGCATACAGGCAATATATTTCTTTTAAAACTGGCAATTATGCTTCCCACTAGGGAAGAAAATAAGATTCTGGAGCAACAGGTAATGGAAAATTTATTTCACTGTATGTACTTTGGTGTCTCTGAAAATATTATTTATTTATCAAAAATATTGAGTAGATACTTTTTTGTCTTTGTGCAGACAGAGAAAAAAGATTATTTTATAAACTATAATTTTTGATATGTCGTGGTTTTATATGAAGACAAAAGCCACAGTCAAACATAAACAATAACAAGAATAGCACAGCAACAGAGATGTGATTACTATTTTCAATATATTGATGTGTCAATTGATTCTCCAATGGTAATTCTGAACTGTTTCTTTTATATGTATATATTACCTCTATTACTTGTAATTTATTTTAATAGCCTCCAAAAACCAATAATTAGCAAGACCCATTTCTTGTAGGTTGTTTTCTGTGTTTACTTACAGTCATGGAAAAGATTTTTCATGCTTTCTTTTATGTGATATACATCACATTGTTGCACATTTTCAAAGATTCATTCCTTTCGCCTTTCTGGAAGCAGAGAAAAATACCTTCCACCAGCCTCCTCCTTGTCTGCCTCTTGCTCTGCTCCTCTGAGCTCCAGCCATCCCTGGGCTCCACCTGCCTCACCAGGCCCGGCCATTTCCTGTCTCTGTTAACACTTGCTGCCTTTCTCCAAGTTCCTCTTGTGACTTCTCTGATGCAAAATGTAACTGCACGCTCTTCTCTTGCTCCTCAGCCCACCTTTGCCCGGTCCTGTCATCTTTGTACCCATCATCTTGGTCCCTCACTCCTTTGTTCCCCTGTATTTTGTACTTATTGCAGACAGGCTTTCACCCACTGTGCCATTGTTTTTCTCTCTTCCGCTAAAAGAACATAAATCCCTTGGAGAGAACAAGGAGATGCAAACTGTGGTACCTGTCCTTTTCACTTTCCCATTTCCTGCAGTGCATAATCCTACCCAGCCTAGGCAGTTTAGTGACTTAGGGAGGCCCTATCTCAAAATAAAAATTAAAAAATAAAAAAGGCAGCTCAGTGCAAAGGCCTTGGGTTCAACACCCTGGGGCCACGAAAAGGGAAAAGGAGGGAAGGGAAAGAGTAAAAGTGGGAGGGAGAGATGAGAAGATTCCTAGAAACTGTCCCAGCAGATTTTCTCCTCATGTCTCATTGGTCAAAGATATGTAGATGCCTATGCCTAAACCAATGGATGGCAAGAGGAAAAAGATGACAATGAAAGGTTTACATGGAATTCATATATTATCTGAGTAAAATGGTTCTACTGAGAGAAGAAAGGGAGAGGAAAATAACCTACATTATCTTTTATATTTTGAAGACCTAAGCTCACTCACTGGTATCTCTTTCCCTCTCTCTCTCCCCCTTCCTACCTCCCTCTCTCCCCCTCCTGTGTGTATCTCTCTCTCACTATTTTGCTAAATTGTACACTTCAGTTATAAAAATATTATGTCATCCCTAGCACCTTCAGGTCTAATTTTCAAATGATCGATCACATTTGTGACCTAAATCCAGCACAGAACATGATTTTAAAACATTTAGCCTTGGTGGTCCTACCGGTAGTCTTGTTATTTAGGGAACATATGGTAGGGTCTAAGAACAGTGAGGCAATTAAACCTCAGCCGTACTGTGCCTGCCAAGACATGGACATGCTGCATATTCCTTCCTTCCCAACTGGTCTGGACTCTTCAGTGGGCTTAACAAGCCAGACATATTACCTCTCTGCAGCCAGACCGAGTTTGTTTAAATCCCGAGTCCACCGCAAACAACGCATGAACCTTGGGCAATTAATTAATGATTTAAATTTTCTGAGCCTCTGTTTCCTTATGTGTAAACTAGACTTAATAATACTGACCTTGCAGGCTTCTCTGACAGGATTTTAGTGAGAGTCTGGAATGGGAGTCCACAGCAGGCACAGCTAGAATATAGAAATACTCTACATATCTATAATTACTTATAATTCCAACAC
Source organism: Dolichotis patagonum (assembly GCA_004027295.1). Classification (NCBI taxonomy): domain Eukaryota; kingdom Metazoa; phylum Chordata; class Mammalia; order Rodentia; family Caviidae; genus Dolichotis; species Dolichotis patagonum. The sequence continues at coordinate 5,367 of PVJX010043433.1, forward strand.
TCTGGGAAGCTGAGGCAGAAGGATCTTAAATTCAAGCCCAGTCTGCACAATTTAAAAGATTAGCAAGACCCTGTCTCAAAATTTTAAAAAAAAGTCCAAGTGTGGCGGCTCACATCTGTGATCCCAGCACTCGAGAGTTTGAGGCAGGAGCCACAAGTTCAAGACCAGTCTGAGCTACACGGTGAGACCTGTCTAAAAAAAAAATTTATATATACACACACACACACACACACACACACACACACGAGAAAGAAGAATGTCACAGTAAAAACAACCACCACAAAATAATGTTATAATAGCACAAGAACTGCTGAATGTCCACTGGATAGAATATAGAATCGCCTTACATGCCTTACAAGCCTTACATGCCGGATCCCGGACTCTCCCCATTAAGCTGAAATAAAAACCAAAGACTATCAGTGCACCAAAGCAAGCAGATCATCATTTCCAAAATGCCTCTCTTCTCCAGGATCCCCCTCGGCCTTTTCCTGCACTTCTTATAATAACTCCACGCTGAATCTGAATTGTGTTTTTCCACCACTGATCCGACAGAAATAAAATGGAAGCCATATTTGCAATTTAAAGTTGCGGGAGCTGGGCATGCAGCTCAGCAGCACAGCACCTGCCTGGCAAGCATGAGGTCCTGAGTTTAACTCCCAGCACACACACACGCACACACAAATACATTTAAAGTTGCCAAGCAGCTATATTTTTAAAAAGCAGAAGCAGTTGTAATTACTTTTAATACTATATTTATTTACCAAAATTACCCAAAATACTACCACTTACGCATGTAATCAAATTAAAGATTCGCACTGAGATATTTTGCATTCTTCTATTTGTAACAAATCTTCGAGATCTAGTGTACTTATTACGTTCGGTTCAGACCAGCCCCGTTTCTAGATCAGTACTGTCACCTAATGTCACCTACTGCCAGAATCTGACCCTTGACCTAATCAACTGCCCTGACACAGCAGTCTTTTTAATTCTTTTATTTACAATCGATTAACAAGTAATACACGCTACAGTCTTCCTGAGCACAAGGTTGAGCCACACTGCTAAAGGGAAAGTGCTTCCTAGTCTCCTCACCACCACCACCCGTCTTTAAAGGTGGACATGTAAGTGTGTGTTGGTCTACAACTTGCCTATTTTTCTTAGTATGTCTGGCAGGTTCTTTCATCCCATTTCATGTTGACTCATCTCTTCCCTGCTGTGCGTATGAGCAAGGAGGCAATATATCTACATGCTTAAAATTCAAACAGTATTAAAAGATAAACAGTGACATTCCCTCCCTGTTCTGGTTCCTCATCTACACAGATCCCACATCAAGTTCACAGGTAACCACTCGTTTATTTTTTACAACTAATTATTCTATATTCATTGAACCAAATATGAGCATGAATCTAGAGTCCGATTTCTTCCCTTTTTAGAAAAATTTTACACACATTTTATGTACTGCTCACACCTTGAAGTCCCCAAATCCACCAAATTTCAGAGACTCTTTTTCACAGAGGTTTGCTATTTCTGTGTGGTTCTTCCATAATCCCTTATAAGCCCCTGCAGATGGAATCTTGAGTTGTTTTTGATGTTTACTATTACAATGAATACTATAATAAAGAACATTGTACCTATGTTGCTTTCCATCTGTGCAAGTACATCTGCAGGATAAATTCCCAGAAAGGAAACTGCACGAAGTGTATTGGATAGTCAATTTTGATAGACTTTACCAAATTGATTTTTTTGGGTACTGTACTGACTTATACTCCACCAGTACACATCAGTCTTTTGCACTGCTGCATAATATTCTGAAATACAGTGAGTTTATACCACAGTCTATGGGTCCCTTCTACTATAAAGGATATGAGGTTGTTTTCAACTGTTGTGTCATACACTGAAATACAATGAACATCCCCATATGTGCTTCCTTGGCCATGTATTTCTCTAAAATAACTAAACAAAACAGCAGCAAAAGAAGCAGCTCGTGCAAAGGTGAAACTGAGCTCAGAGCGATGGGGTGTCTTTTAGGAAGAGCCAAGCACCAAAGTAGGGAGGGGAGGCCTGAGACAGGAGGAGGGCAGATGTGGGCAGGGCTTGTAAATACAGTTTAGAAAGTAAGCTGCAGGATTTTATTCACAATTATCTGATTTACACTGAAAAACATCGCTGTGAGCACTGCATGGAAAATGATCCAGAGGGAGCTAGGAAAAGGAGACCAGGCAGTGCTGTACATGAGGCCTGGCTGAAGAGAAATGAGTATGTCCTTGGTGAGTTGCACCAAATGCACAGTCCACGGGAAGACACAGCGAGGGGCACCAGGATCAGCAGGGCAGACACAGCCTCTGCCTCCAGGACTCTTCTCTCTGAGAAGTGACACCAAGATCAAACAAATAATTGTAGGTGTAGACGACAGTCCAAGATGATGGGCACAGAGGCTTCGAAGTCAGGCTGCTTTGCATTCCCAAATTTGCATGCCCTGCTCTCTCAATTACTAGCTGTCTTACTGCGGTCGAGTTTTTGTCTCTTCCTCTTTCCCTTTCACTCTTTTGGCCTCCTCCTCTTTCTTCTCTCCCCTCTCTCTTTTAACAAATATCTTCCTCTGAAATAGTGGTGAGAGAATTGAATCACATCATTTTTGAAAAGGGCTTAGCACTGGTATAAAGAAAAGTGGTATTTGATTATATTTAGTGCAAGAATGGAGACAATGTCCTCTTTTTCCTATCACCTTCTTGTGCCCCTGCTGACCTTTCCAGCAAACATTTGGGTTTTAGATCCTTGATGCTACCCCAACGGGGTCAACGGGGCTTGTAACTCTCTGCATGTGCTTAGCCAGAATTTTGAGTTGCCAAGTAATGTACATCATTTGTCTGTGCACTTTTGGGTTTATTCTTTTTCCAAAGTTTTCCTTTTCTGAAAGTCAAATATTGCTGGGCATGGTGACACAAGCCTATAATTCTACCACTTGGGAGGCTGAAGCAGGAGGATTGCTTCAAATTCGAGCATGGGATACAGAGAGTTCAGGGCCAGCCTGAACTCCATAGCAAGACCCTGTATAAAAAAGACAAGGAAAGAAAGAAAGAAAGAAAGAAAGAAAGAAAGAAAGAAAGAAAGAAAGAAAAAGATTTCTTTTCTTCCCTCCCTTCTTTTATTGCCAGGGAATTTGCGATATGTTAGAAACTATATATGGAGGGACCCATTTATTTGATTTAATGGGTATAAAATTATTATGGTTAAGTTTATTGTTTTTGACCACCATTCTATGGGGGCATTAATAAATGTGGCTGCTTTTGCTAAAATATTCTTTAATCCTGTGGCTTTGTACCCTGATAATGGAACATGCTGCTCCACTGTCTTCTAATGAACTTAGTCCACTGAGGAGCAGAAATGCAAAGAACATAACTTTATAAACACATGATGTTGTGAGGACTGAGGTAGTTTTAAAGTCATATGGTGTCAGAATATGTTACAAAGGTACACTTAAAGATAGTTTTCTCTTTCTTTTCTAATACACCTTTCTCTACAGACTTCTTTAAAATTTAGCAGAAATCTAAGGAAAGGTTGCTACGGACTGAATCGCGTTCCTCCTGAAAGTCATCTGAGGAAGCCTTCATCGCTCATGTGGCTATGTCTGGAGATGAGGCCGATGAGGGAGGTGCTAACAGTTAAATACAGGTGGGAGAGTGGGTCTCTAATGCAGCTGAACTGGTGCCTTTGCAAAGAGGAAAAGCGGTGTCACACCCCCCACCATACTACTGAGAAGGCAGCTGCCTGCAAGGGAGGAGGACAGAAAACCGATCCTGTGAGACCTTGACGTGGCGCTTTGAGCCCAGAAGCTGAGAAAATAAAATTCTGGGGTTTAAGCCACCCAGGCTATGATATTTTGTTATGGCAGCTGAAGCCAACTAATATACTAGAGGTCTTAAATCTTAAGACGGTATGATTTGTTCCTAACTACTAGGCTTTTTAAAAGCTTTGTTCAGGGCTGGGGCTTTAGCTCAGCAGCATAACTGCCTGCCTGGCAAGTGTGAGGTCATGAGTTTGATCCCAGAACCAAGAAAAAAAAAAAAGCTTTATTCAGCCTCAACGTCTTAATTAAGATGATTTCTTTTAGTAGCTGAGAATTTATCCAGGACTATGTCTGGTAGCCAAGGTGCTCTTAAGAGGAGGTGCTCTTGTTGGAAAAGATGGCTCACTGGGGTGCAACCCCAAAGGATGTGTTCTTGTCCTCAGCTCCTCCCTTCTGTCTGCTTCCTGGGTGCCCTGAGATGAGTAGCTGCCTCCCTTCCTTCCACCATGCAGTTTCCACCTCAGAGCTGGCCTCGAATTTGACTATTTTGAACCCATTGGGGACCAGGCCAAATAGATACCTCTAAGTTGTGGGTGTTGGCAACAGGGAAATAACTGACTCTTTGGGTAAATAGCTCAAAATTGATGATAGTAATTATGATACTTGTAATTAAAGTGCCTTGCTGATTCAGATCATATCCACAGTTGGAAAGTGAAATAATGCTATTTACAAAATCAGCTGGGCTTTCCATTAAAGGACCGATTACCTAAGTGTCAAATCAAATGCTTTTTTTCCTAAATGCTAACCCTTGTGTATACCTTCTCATACCTTCATCTCTTCTCATAGATCATATGTCAATCAATACATGCACTTACAGAGCTGACTTTTCCTCTACTTCTTATTTAACAACACAACATTGAAGGACTCTCATTCAAGAAAGTACGCTAAAGGCACATTTGCTTCCTACCATTCCAGAAATTGTCATATTTTTAAAAGAAGATAAAATTTAAAAATCAAAGAACAGAAGAGGAAGTCACTAGTGGACAATGTTTCTGGAAATCAGTCAGATAAATAGAGAAAACCAAAACTCAGAACACACCAGAAAGAACACAGATAAGGTTGAGAGAGCGCTCACAACGTTTGACAAGAACATTACACCCAAATGGATTAGAATGGCACATTAATCCATTTTCTGCTGCTACAGTAAAATACCTAAATAACTTAGAAAGAAAAGAGGTTTATTTAACTCAAAGTTTTAAAGACAGTAAGTCCAAGTTTGGGTGGCCTCACCAGGTCAGTCTCTGATGACAACTCCCCCCTAAGTGTGGGCCTCATTGTCACAAAATGGCGGATAGTGTCATGGTGGGTGGGACATGTGTGAACAGGAAAAACTATCTGATAAGACAGGAAGTCAGACACCCAACCAAGAGTCCAGCTCCTCTTTTGTAAGAATTATCACAGAAACTGACTGGAGTTCCACAGAACTACGTCAGCCCTTCAAAGGCAGTGCTTCCAGAGACCTAACGACTTCCTGTTAGGCCCACCTTTTAAAGGTCCAATGTCTCTCAAAACAACCACACTGCAGACCAAGCCTCCAACATACCAACCGTTGAGAGACAAATCACATTCGAACCACAGCACAAATGTAAGTGCTCAACAAATGTTAGTTATTATATCATCACTCTGGAACTTGTTTTTGTCACTCCAGGTCAGTTTCATGTACCTATGATTTATTTTTTGTAGGACTATATAATATTCCATAACCTCTTCATCCATTTTCTTTTTTTTTATCCATTTTCTTAAAAAACGTTCAGATTATTCTCATTTTGGTCTCCCTTTCTCCCATGAAGGGTATGGCTTACAGAAAAAAAGATTCAATAAATTTCCTTATCCATATATGTCATTTAATTGTTTGTACTTTTATTTCTAGAGGCTAGATTTTTCAAAAGTAGGACTGCTGGGTCAAAAAGCTTCCTCCTAAGGACTGCCACAGGTCACACTCTCACCAACGGGGCTGAGAACTGCCTGCTTACCCAATTCTCCAGCTAGTGCTGGATGTTATCAAGCTTACAAATTGATGCATTTTAAAATTTTTGTCAGTATGATGGATTTTTAAAAGACAGCTTATTACTGCCATAATTTGCATTTCCCCGACCTATGTAAGTAAGTATCTTTTTACATTTATTAGCTATTTGAAGTTCATTTCTTCAAATAAACTGAGTATTCACTTCCATTTGGCATGTTTCTTTCTCTTTTTCTATTTTCTTTTCAGATTGCAAGCATTTTTCATATTTTAAAGACATTAATTTTTTTTGTCTGTCTTTTATAGTCTTTATAGTTTTCGGTCTTTTCTTTTATGGCTGTTTCTTATCTTGCTGTGTCTTTCAAGTCTGGCCCAAGCTGAGATTATACAAAAACCTTTCTATATTTTCTTCTGTTATTTTCATTATTTTATGTTTTAAATTTAGATTTTCAGCCCATTTTGGATCTGCTTTTATATAATGTGAAGAATGATAATGCAAGTAACAATAATGGATAGATTTACTGAACAATTTTTATATGCCGGGCACTCTGTTAAACACTTTATGCCCTTCAAATAGATAAGAAAATTAATGATCTGAGAATTCAAGGAACCAACCAAACTCACATTGTTAATAATATACAAAATTGAGATTTTAAGTCCAGGCATGCACACATGCACACACACAGGTATAGGTATAGATACATCATTTTCTGTTTAATTGAAACAGGAATTTCATAATACAAGCCCTCAAACATTGTCACTCTGTTTCTATTCATATAGTTGCAGCTTTGTCACATTTACACTGCTTCTATTTTAGCAGTTTCATAATGAGTTTTGTTCTCTCTCTAGAAAGGCAAGTGCCCCCTCACTACTTTTCCAAACCTCCCCAATAAACTTTTGCACTTTTTTATTCCATGTAAACATTTAAATCATTAGTCCAGTGTCCAAGAAAATACAACTGCATATTTTGATTTGAATTGCATTAAGTTGTGTCTATTAATTTAATAGCTGGCATTTATATATTAATCTCTCTATGCATTAATATGTTGTAGTGTTCCATTTATTTAGATTGTTCAGTAAAATGCTATAGTTTTATTTTAATATGATTCTTGTAGTGTTCTTTCCAGTACTAGGGATCAAACTCAGGAATACTCTGTCACTAAGCTACATTCCCACCCCTTAGTTTTTTCAAGTTTTGATACGGGATCTTGTTAAATTGCCTAAGCTGGCCTCAAACTTGTGATCTTTCAGCCTCAGTCACCATGCTCAGCTGATTCTTGTACTTATATGAGTTTTTCTGAGTTATTTTGTAATTTTGGAAATAGGAAGTTTTCCCTGCATTTAACAGTAAATTACAGAGTAAAACTAATGAGCATGTATATCTTGTATTCAGCAACAGAGCTAAAATCCACCCACTGGAGTTTGAACCCAGAGCCTTCATACTGAACTTTATCCCATCCCTTTTTCTGTCTTTTTATTTTGAGATTGGATCTCCTAAGTCTCTAAATTGCAAAGGCTGTGTTTAAATTTGCAGTCCTCCTGCTTCAGCCTTCCAATGTTTTTCTTGTTGGTTTTATTTTGTTTTGTGGTGCTAGAGTATTTTTTTCATGGAGTCGTCTGCATTTTCTAGGTATACATTACTGCAAAAAGTTTATCTCTTTTTCAGTGCTTATACCATTTGCTAAATTTATGGGCAGGGTATCTTATTACGTTAGTTAAAAGTATAAATAGTACTGATACCAGTAACTGTGGATGTCCCAGCTATGTTCTTGATTATAATAACAGTAACCTTGATTTTCCCTAAATACTAGGTTATTATATACTATTAAATTATATATAATTATATAACAATTATATGCATAGTCTTTATCACATTTAGGTAGTCTCTATTTCTATTTACTTGAAATTTGTTAATTTTTAATATAATGCCATACATACATAATTTTTACTTTTAAATTGATAATGTTCCTAGTATGATATATTTCCTAATGCTATAAACTGTTACAATTCTGGAATAAGTAGCATGTGGTCATTTCTACTTATCTCAAACCACTCAAGACCTTACAAAAAGAAAGTTCTTAAATAAATAAATAAATAAATATCCTTTAACATACTGTATGATTTTATCATATGCCTAATACCAAAACATAATACAAAGCACATAACACAAACTGGTAGAACAGTGCTACTTATGAAAATAGATGTAAAAGAATCTAAATAAAATAAATCAGCAAATTAAACCCAGCGATGTGTTAAAAGCAAGATAGCAGCTGGGTGTGGTGGTGCATGCCTGTAATTCTGGCACTTTGGGAGGATAAGGCAGGAGGATCCCAAGTTCAGCCCAGCACGGGGCAGGCAATTTAGCTACTTGGCAAGAGAACTTGCCTCAGAATAAAAAATAAAAAAGGGCTGGGGACATATCTCAGTGTGAAGACCCTGGGTTCAATTCCCAGTGCAAAAAGGAGAAGAGAATATAAA
>PVJX010043434.1:0-13671 GCA_004027295.1 Dolichotis patagonum
CAGGGTAAGGAGCGGGGTTCCCACTGCCTCCTCTTGTCCAGGCGAAGCTTCCTGAGAGTGGCTTCCCTTGTGAGGAGGCTCAGGTCTGGCGGCCCTCCTTCCGCTGTTTCCGAAGGGACTCCTGCCCTAGTCCTGCTCTCCAGCAGGGCAGCTCCAGCCTCATACTGGCCGTGACTGTCCTCCGCTGGACTGCAAGGGGAACAGTTACTGAACTGCATTTTTTTTATCGGTACCAGGGATCGAACTCGGGACCACAGGCTTATGCCGCTGAGCTAAATCCCCAGCCCCTGAATTGCATTTTGAGAATGAATTCAAGATAGACTTCCTAAAAATTACTTTTTATTTTAAAATTGTTTTTGGCCACTTCTAACATTTTATTTTTAAATGTGCAAAATTTTCCATTATTGATATTGGCTTATTTTATTTTCATATATTTCTTTGTTTCCTTCTGATCATATTCTTTTTTCACATAAAGCTATTAAAATTTTAATTAACATTCAAAATATAACAGCAGATTTCTCTAGTGCTGATTTTACAAGTTTTAAAATGTATTATTTAAGATTTTCATCTATTTTCTAGATTAGATTGGGCCGTAATTTTGAGTCGGAGTGATGGTGAGGCCCAGTTACACTTCCCGCCGCGTTTCCTAGGGCTGCTTTCTTAACCTCTCTTCCCTCTTGCAGTTTGTCCTCTGGGCAGGCGGGCGGGGGGATTTTGTGCAGCCTCTGTTGTGTCTGCTGGTGTTTCGGGAGCCAGCATGGGGTCTGTAGCCAGGGGCACTGCTGGCCTGTTTGTGCCCACTCCCACCCTCCCGAGCTGCGGTTTGTCAGGCATGGAGCGCTCCACACCGGGGTGAAGGCAGCGGGCCACCGTCTCCTCTGCGGACAGAACCGATCACAAGGGGAATTAGGTCTCCGAAGGGATTCATCCCAATCGTTGTGAGCACTCTTGGGTCTGCCAGAAGCCCGTTCGTGCAAAGGGATTAGAGAACATCCTTGTTTTTCTGAGTTGCTGGAAGCCGCTTTGTCCTCTAGGATTTGTCTTTCAGTACAGTAAGCCTGGAGGTTCTGTGACGTCTACCTGCCCGTCCAGAGGGAAGGCTAAAATACAGGTGGGGCATCCACACAACTGCAGCGAAATGGGCCCGAGCCCAGTGGCCAGGCAGCCTGGCGTGCCTTCCCCACTCTGCCTCACGGGCCTGTAAGTTAATCTCAGGCTTCGGCTCAGGGACCCTGGAGACCAGTTGCTTTGGTCAAATACAGCGCAGGCGCTGGTAAAGCCTCTTCCAGGGGGGAGAAGCACGTGAAGCCTGTTGATTATAAGTAAAGTAAATTTTCCTTCATCATATGTGTGCGTCTCTCCCAATTATTTGAATTCTTAAGGGCAGAGATTGCCTGGTGTTTGAGAGAAAAGAGAATTCTGACTTTATACTGCAGCACTGCTGACTTGCGTGATTTTCTGAGCAAGTTCCCTGAACATTGCTCCCTTTTCTCCTATTTAATCTCTCAATATATATAAGAATACTTTGCTATAAAGAACGGTAACTGGAATCATTCGTAGGAAACCTTGAGACTGCAACTTTAGGTGAAATAAATCAGACACCCAGGTTTAAGTATTACATAGTTTCTCTTGTGAAAGAAAACACGCAAAGTGTAAATAAAGAGAAAAGTGAAAGACAGAACACAGGAAACAGGCAACAGATCTTTTGCAAAAGGAAAGTGGGCGAAGAGCTGTTAGGACAGGAAGCTGGGAGACAAAGGGCCATGAAGAGAATTAACATGTGTTCCGCACCAACTCCATGTAAGGGATGGAACTATTTTATACTGCAAATGTGTACTAATAAAAATTGTTATACAGTGCATAAATATGTACTAATAAAAATTGTTATACAGTGCATAAATATGTACTAATAAAAATTGTTATACAGTGCATAAATATGTACTAATAAAAATTAAACGCACACACACACACACATATATATATATGATGTGTAACTGCATATGAAATGATATATGAAATACAACGGAACATGTATTTCTGTTTTTCTGGTGACCCCTAAGAGAGTGTTCTCATTTTAAATCCAGGTGAGTTTGGATTTTTGACACTGCAGACCATGTATCTTGGTGTTCTCACCACAGTAGTTCTTTTCCCCGTTCTGTTATTTTCTCTCTGTATCTTTATCATTTACATTCTCCTATTGCCTTTGGATTTACGCCTCCTTTTTTACCTTCTTGTGTTTTTTAATTTCAGGTTTTTCTTCAGTCATTAAATTCTTTTTAAACTGATGCCACTTAGAACGTTCTTGCTACAAATCTTGTGTGAGTCAAAAAACTTTGGCAATAACTTTAGATTTAAAGGATGCATTTTTGCTACCACCATTAGGCCAGCACACCCAGAATGAAAGCAAAAGAGCCTTGCAAAATTGTCTCCTCTGAAAAACCTATAGAGAGACTGGCAAAATTTGTGAACCTCAACTTCTACAGAACTCTAAAAATTAACAAAATGCACCAATAGTTCCAGAAACACTTAAGGCAGGAGCATAGCTGAACCTCAGTCGCGTTAAGCTTCACTTCATTTTAATCTGCGTTTTTCTCCTCTGCTGCTGAAATCCAAGGAAGCCTTGCGCAGGCACCTGATCACGGTCGCCATGGAAACCAGCAGCCAGGCGCACTCTGAGGAGGAAAGAACAGACCGGGCTCTTCCAACAGGGACTTCCGGGGGATCCTCCCCGTTAGACCCTTCCCTCCGTCCTGGAACTGCTCTTCCAGTGCACGCCCAGCACGTAAAGCCACCGGCACCAGGACAAGATTTATCAGAAGGGACTTAGAATTTCCTCCGCGTGGACAGCCTTCCCTAGGGTTTGATTGGATAACAACCCGCAGTTGATTAACATCACGTCTTCCTCCCTCCTCCGGCAGTGTTACAGGTGGGACCACACACTGATGTGAAAATCTGAAGACTGAGACGATTGTGCATATTCTTCAGAATTTCAAAGACACACTCGTGTGTAGACTGTGTGCAAAGGAAAAACGCTTGTGAAAGTTCTGATCGCTTCCTTCTGAGAAACTCTGAAGCTCTGGGGAAGAAAAGGAAACACCAAGATAGTGTTTGTAAACTTCCAGCCGAGCCTCAGTTTAGCTGGTATTAACTGGATTCAAACCAGATTGTCATAAATTAAGATGTGCACTGTAATCTCTGAATCACCCTAAGAAATAGTGAAGCAGAAAAAAAAAAGACAGGTATTTAAATAGTGCACTATAGAAAACAGAAAATGGGGGGGGCAGCTCTGTGAAGGCTCTGGGTTCAGTCTCTAGTACTGCAAATATCATACAGTAAGATAAAAGGTAAATAAATCAAGGAAGGAAAAAGGAAGCAGAGGTGAAATGGGCATTTCTATTAGCGCGGGAGGGAACTTCTGGTGTAGTCCATTGATCTTTCAGGATGTAACTTTCCACATGCAGGAAAAGGGCCACCGTCTGAGCGAGGTGGCAGGAACCTGGAGAAGACACGTGGCACACATCCCACGTGAAGGTGAGAAGCGGAGTAACTTTCTCCTACATTCAGGATCCGCACGGGGATGCCCGTATTTAATGGTGTAAATAGAGAGCTGGGCCATAAGGAAATAAAAAGACATCAAGTGTGGAGATGTAAGACCCTAGTTGTAAATGACCTTATGATGCAGATATAAAATCTTAGAAAACACAAAGGCTGCTGAAGTTCATAAAACCAGGAAAGGAACAGTTCACAATTCCCTTTTAATAAATAGTTGTATTCCTATGTTCTATCAATGAATAAGCCAAAAATAAAATAAAGGAAACAATTCCTCTTATAATAACCTGTAGTGAGCAAGAATAAAAATAGCTCACAGACATTGCACATCTGGCAACTGCACCCATGACATTAAAGTGCTCATTTCCAAGGAGGGAACAGTTTTGTTTCTAGTGAACACATTTCCGCTTCATTATAGCTGAGGATTTCAGGATGATTTTAAACAAGGTGGCTTGGGTGACCTATGGAAGTGTTTCTGGAGCCAGTGAGGTGAGACTGGATTTTCTCCCAAGCTGAGGATCGGCCTGTGCATCTGTACTGTTCCTACTTCCCTCTTTCTACCCTTGCTTCTGTCCTCCCTCCCTCCCTCCTTCCTCCCTCTCTTCTCCCCCTCCCTTCTTTCCTTCTTCTTTGGTTCTTTCCTTACTTTAGCCCCCATGTCCTGCTTCCAGAACAAACATCAGTATTAACACACTGTACATTACCAAGGTTACAGTAGACCTTGTCTGTACTACAATTCAAAGAAAATCGAATGACCCCAACACTGTTTTTTTAAGAGAAATTTATAAGGAAAACCTTTATGTGAGATTTCCGTGAATTTTTTTGCAGAGGGAGCCTGGATGATGCCCACTGGGGGTGTGTGGACATGTGTCAGATAGAGAGATTCAGGACTCTGCTTGGGGAGAAGCATACATAACAGAGTCCTCATTGGACAGAAATATACAGCATGGGCCCTAAATCCTGGGGCAGTCTTCTGAACCGTATCTAGACCTTGGGTTTAACAGAGCATGGTGCTGAGTGTCTGCACCCCCAGCTTTTGGGAGGTTTGCAAACACCGTCAGGAGACATGGTGGCGGCTGCTTCCAGAACCGCTGCATTCTTCTCGGAGAATACTCCTTGGACGTGAGGTAGACATCCTGTGGCCCAGTGCTTAAAATACATCTTTACCAAGATAGTGTGGGGCCCGAAAGCCCACAGCAGGACGTCCGGGGCGGAGGGTGCTGCAGAACCGTTACAGATCTGACAGGACGATGCTGCACACCCAGAGGTGCACAGCGACTGTTCATTATGCCGGGCTCCAAACCGACAGCCCTGTCAGCTTTGGGCTTAGTTTACACAATTTATGTGCAAGCTAATTTTCACTGGGTTGGGTTAGTGATCATCTATTGCTGGGTAGAAAGTTCTTGAAATGTGTTAGAAAACCAGGATACAGTTTTAGGTGGGAACACACAGACATCGCAGCTGGACACGGTCAGGCTCTGTATGGACAGCAGCCGGGCACAGCCAGTCAAGGCTGCCTGGGTGTAGCAGTCCAGCAATGCAGAGGACAGGACGAGCATATCTTGTCTCTATATGATATCAGGCTGCTGGTTGGTTTTAAAATATTTAAACTTCTGTCACAAGAGGAAGAGCTAAGGGACTCGGAGACGAAGCATATGCACAAAGCCAGTCAGTCCCTGGCCCCAGGGAGGAATCACTGGTCCTGGCAGCTGCGCCCTCCGCTCTGTGCTCTGCCCTGCACTGGCAGCTTCTGTGTGGGGATTGTCTAGGGCACAGGGTTGCATTTCTCTGCCGTGGACTCAGCGGGCAGTGCCCACCCTCAGGAGCCCACACCGTCACCCTGCATCAGGAAGCCACTGGCCCAGATCTGGCTGCTGGGACTGTAGGGCTTGAGTCCCATGCTTGGGAAGATACATAGAAGGGGAATAGCTGGGTCAAATGGAATTTAGAGTTTTAGTTTTTTGAAGAAACGCCATACTGATCTCCACCGTGGTTGCCTCAGTCTACACTTGCACCAGCAGTGAAGAAGCTCCTTTCTCTCCACAGCCCCTCCAGCATTTTGTTATGTGTTAATTTCTTGATGATGGTCAGTCTTTCTGGAGTGAAATGGAATCACGTTGCTATTTTCATTTGCATTTCTGTAATGGCCTGTGACTTTGAGCTCTTTATTTTTCATTTATTTATTGGCCATCTGTACTTCTTCAGCTGAGAAGTATCTATTCTTTTTACATGTCCATTTAAATTGGATCTTTAAACCTCAGGATATTCTAATTTTGTTGAGTTCTTTATATATTCTAGATATTAGTCTTTGTGTGAGGAGTTGGTTGTCCCTTTGCTCTGCTAGTGATTTCCTTTCTTGCTCAGAAGCTTTCCAATTTGATGTGATCCCTGGTTCTGGTATTATTTCTTGTGCAATCAGGGTTTTGTTCATAAAGTCTTTGCCTGCTCCTCTGCCTTAAGAGCTTTACCTACTTTGTCTTCCAGAAGATTTACTGTTTCTGTTCTAAGGTGTAGATCTTTGATCTGTTTTAATTTTAATTTGTATGTGGTGAGAGATGTGGTCTAGGTTCAACCTTCAGCAGGTGGAAAGCCAGTTTTTCCAGCACCGTTTGTTAAAGAGGCTGTGTTTCCTCCAGCTAAGAGATTTGATTTTTGGCTACCCTCTTTTGAAAAATGCAAAAAGTTAGTCTGTTCCATGATTCACTCAGGTTTGTGATCTAACATTTTCCCTTTTAATTAAACAATAAGAAACTTTTTGAAATATTCCATAGAGAGATTAAAGAATTAGCAGCAAGAATTAGCTCTCCTAGGCATGAGAAGGGATTTTCCAAAAGCCCGAAAGCATGTGGCAGTAGACCAGTGCCCAGGGAAGGAGCAGGGCATCAGGAGAACAGAGGGGCTTGGCGGCAACCTAGGCGCGTGGCCAATGACTGCCTCTCTGACGCCCACTCTGTGGCACAGGCAGCAGCAGAACATCCCCACTGGGCACCGTGCAGCTCAGGGCTGGGTGCCCAGTGCATGGCTCAGTCTGTGCCTTGTGGTCAGTTCAGAGTCAGCACGGACGGTAGCTGCGTCTGGAGTGAGGCCAGAGCCTTGCATCTGTGTTAAACACACAATCCTGTTCGCAGCTGACACTTGTCTACTGGTCAGGTGGGGACTGTGGTTGAAGTGAAACTGGGGGTTCAGAAACAAGGGAAGGAAGTCTTCAGTGATTCAAATCCCATTCTCTAAAAGTTGCAATTGAAGATGCTTCTCAGTTTACCTTTGAGTCACTTCTCCCTAAACTCATCCCACACTGAAAACACCATCAGCTAAAACATAGTCAACACACCCAACTCTCACAATACATTCCACAGGTGCGCAGGGGCGTCGCAGTTGTCACCAACATGGCTTCATGATCACTGTTGTGATGCATTTTATCAAAATGAAAGAGGAGGAGCAGACGAGGGGTAGGGATGGTCCACTGCAAAAAGGAACTGGTCAGTTTAGGGCTCTCTCCTGCCCTTGACCCGTCATTAGCACTCACACATCCTCCAGTGTTTTTCTATGCTGTCTTTCCTCAGATCCTGCCTGGATGCCTTCCTCTCTGCCCATATGTTTTACACAGACGTCAAATCTGATTTCCTTTCTTGTTATTTGAGTTTCTTGTTTATTAGAACTGCTGCCAGCACAGCAAAATTTAGTGTGGTCTTTCAGGACTGAAATGCCCAAATGCAGTTTGGACAGCAAGTGGATTATGCTGAGTGTAGACTGTGACACGCATTTAGCTTCTCTGAAGTTAATTATCAGCTCTTCTAGCTACCGAGACCGCAGAATAGTCAGCAAGATGTGGCAATCACCATCGTGAAGGGACTTTGAATGATTGCCTTTCGATGCAACACAAAGCTCACTGATGTGGGGAAAGATGGCTGCAGAGTGCTGAGCATTTATCATCACGCTATTGCCAAGTCCCTAATTATACCTTAAGGCATCGCTTGGTGAAAGAAATCCACAAATCTGAAGCGACCATGAAACTCCATTGATGCTGGTTACAAGAAGTGAGAGACATCAAGACTAAATGTAAACCTCCCAATTTCTTACTCATAATTCAATAAAATTTATTATTAATTTGTTTGCAGAAAACAGATGACACAGAGCACACAGAAACTCTGACTTGTGATAACTCACAGGGAGGAGACTGGCAGTCCCCAGAGAGGAGTCCTATCTGCCACACAGTGATAACACCCTGGACCATCACAGCCCCGGAGAAGTGAGCAGATGCCAGCTGCATGGCTGACCGTCTCCTGTCAGGCTGGCAGTACTGGCTCGGAAACACAGCATTCCTCCTGAGGATGGCACCGAGCAGAACTCCGTGTCACCTGGAAGATCTGAGAGTGCAAATACTTTCACAGAAACTTCAATTCATAGGGGCCTTTCTCTTTTGTAACTCCTGAACTCCTCCTTTCTGGGAAATTCCACTCGTCTGCATGCAGGTGGATAGGTGTTGGCCTCACCGCATTCCCCACCGTCAGCGCCACCTGGGCTGCAGCTTGAGACGGGCTCGTGGTTTCTCTCTCTTCTATACCTGCACTATTTTCATATTTTTATGGTAGGACTCAGATTTCACAGTAGTTGTTAAGAAATTTTATCCCAGTGGACACGGTCGACTCCATTTCTCAGTGCTCAGTGGGACCGGGTGGTCTCATTTCATCTCCTCGACCTGCGTGTGACGCAGATGCTGTCTGCACACAGTTAATGCGTGAGAAAGCTGGTCACTACCTGCAGTGGTTGACGAACTGTGTCAGCATGGGAAGTTTTGAGGCTTAACTACATTGGCTGAGCAGTTCTGCACTCTGGGGCATAAAAGACCCACCCTAAAGTGGCCCATTGCCTCGATGGTATAAAGGGGCAAGGAGGAAGGATGGAGCTGCTTCTGTTCTTCAGAAGAGCTCCAGTCTTCACCGGCAGCTTGGACGTCATCTCATGGCTTCCAGCGCAGACTCTTCGGCCTCCAATGCAGACCCATCAGCCTCCTGGATAGGGTGCTTCCTCATCTAATGCTGTGAGGACGCTTGTGAGATGATCTTGTAATTCCTTACATATGTGTGTATCTTGTGTTATACCTGCTTCTCTAGCAAAACACTGACTGGTACCTTAAGTTAACAGTCGTGCAATGATAAACAACAGTGGGGTAGTAATCTATGGAACGCCAGATCTCAGAACCTGTTTTTGGCAACATGTGCTTCCTGGATACTTGCCTCCACTCCTTACCAAACACACCTTTTGAACACCTAAGTGTTCATCTCTGCACTGAATTATAAGAGAACAAGACATTGAAATCAACTTGGTTTTTATCATTCATCTTGTGAATTACAAAATGGTTTTTAGCTGGGAAAATTTCAGGGGGATTTAAAAAAGTAATACTAATATTTTTATCTTCACAAATATAAAAAGAAAATCCCATAATCCAGTAATAAATATTTATCCTTTAATTGAACCTTTCTTCTTGGACGAATTCGGTTCAATCGTAGGAAAATGGATGCACCTTGAAACTATAATGAAAAGTACAATAAATGAAGCATGAAAGGATAAACTCAGTGTGGTTTTCCTTACATGAGAAGCTCAGGATGAAAGGTGATAGGAAGCAGGGAGACAGACTGCAGGGAGGCGGGAGGGCCTCTAGGGAGGGGAAGGAGGGGAAGCAAAGTCAAGGGTCCAGATGCGGATGCACCAAACCCGCAGTGAGGGTTTTCATTATGTGTTGCAAATGTGTACTAATAAAAAACTAAAAATGTTCTCAGAAAAGAATTTAAAACTTGTGCTTTCCTTCTTAACACTAAGTCGGTATTTCCCCACTTTTGGGAGTCATTGGTGGTGGAGCCCATTACGCCGGGATGGGGAGCCAGGGCTGAGGTAGGACAGCTCAGTTTTGACACTGCGGTATGCAAGGCAAAAATAAACGCAATTATAACGCAAGCCGTGATAAACATACAAAGAATGAATTCCACGCTGTGGCTTTATGTGAATTCTATAGAGTATGACTTGCGGAATTCTCAGGGTAGGAGCTAAAAGCCGAGCAGAGACAAAGCAGAGAGGTTGCGAGTAAAGCCATGCCTGTGACGCTCAGTCCCTGAGGCCAGCTCACGGTGGGGTCCACCCCACAGGAGGTGGGGCGCAGGCCGGGAATCTGCACCTGCATTTCCCGCCCTGCCCACCCAGGCGCGGCCTGGGCACCCCACAGTCAGCAGTCGGCGCGGGGGCGCTGGTCCTCCAGGAGCCGGGCCGGGTCAGGATAGGGCTGTGCTCCTGGGGTCACTCCAAAGCTCCCCCCGCCCCCGCCCCATCGCCCTCCCCTTCTGTGGAAACATCCTCCTCCACAAAACCGTCCCTGGTGCCAAGCAGGGGACTGATGATGGGGACTCTGCGAGCTCTGGCTTTCGAGCAGCCCTGAGCCCAGCCCCTCCCGCCTCTGCAGGATCCCCCTGCCTGCTGGGTCACACTGTGAGATCCCACGGGTCACCTGTCACTGCCACCTCACTGCTTCCTGCTCTCCAGCCCCAGGAGGGGCTGTTGAACGCATTCGCGGCCTTGCCATCCATGAATCGCTGAGATGGACGCGCACGTCTTTCCCAGCCTGGCCGTCCCCACCAGGTGCTGAGGTCCTCCCGCAATTTCCCAGTCTGCCGCCTCCTTGCAGCTCCGAGCTTGCACATGCGTCTGTGCCGGCCTGGCCTCCAGGCTGGGCACCCGCGCGGGGACTCAGCTCTAGCGTGCGGGCCAGGAGACGCCGCCCTGCACCTGCAGCTGCAGGTCTGCGCAGCTGAGCCTCTGGGATGCCGCCTGGTCGGACCTCAGGGGTCCCACCCTCTCCCTGGGAGCCCAGCGCTGCTGCGTGCTTTCCGCAAACGCTGGACAGCTAAGGCGACCCCCAGTAGGCATCACCGGGGTACCTCACCAGCCCCGGCCATCTCTGCTCCTGGCTAATTTTCAGTCTTTTGCAGTCTGCTGAGGTCTTTGGAACGTTCTTTTATAAGCAAACGTCAGCACAAGCAACCCTGCTCTTTCAGGGCTCTCCAGCTGACCGGAAGTGAGGCCCCGAGCTTTCACTGCAATGCACAGCGTGGGGGCGTCTCGTCATCCAAGTGTGACTTTCACACCCGCTTCCAGGCACGGTGGGACTCTGTTGACCTTCGAAGGAACCGGTCCCTCCATCCCAGGACTTCAGCATTGCTGCTATTTCACTTCAGGTTTCTTAAGGGGATCCCTGTCTTACCTTTGCTGATATTGGAATCATAATTAAAATCTTTTTCTTTAGCATGAATTCTATTTTTACATGTAACAATTACATTCTTAAATACCTCAGGTACTTTTGGAGAAAGAAAAACCCTCCCAGCGATAATGAGGATGCCCCAGCAGGAAGTGGAATTTTACATGGGCTTCAAGTGTGCAGGGCTTCACAGCAATGAACTGGGGAGGAGGACGCGTGTGCACTAAAGTCAAAATGGATCAAAGATCTAAGTATTAAACCAGAAACACTGAATCTACTGGAAGACAAGATAGGTAGAAATCTTGGAGATGCAGGGGTAGGCAAAAAGTTCATGAAAAAATGCAAACTGTAGAGGAAGTACTTCAAAGAATCAACAACTGGGATCTCTTCTTCAAGGCTGTTTCCATTTGAAACTGCTCCTGAAATCTGATTTGCACAAGCAAGAGCTGAGTAGAAATGCTGTTTGGATACATGACAGGTCTATTAGATTTGACATGTCTAAGACTGGGACCTTTATTTCAATTTTAATTTCACTGAAGCTTCATGTAAAGTAGTTATCCTGAATAACCTATTTTTCTATGCCAAAACACTCTCTAGTTCATAACACTCAAAAGTTTTCTTAAGTCACTATTTTACTTTTGAAAATCTACACACTACAAGATAACGTGTGGGGAGAGTTCCCGGTACCTGCTGCTGTATAACGACCCACCCCACAAGGCAGAGGTGAGACCTAGCCCCCTTTTTCAGGTGGGCGTGCTGGCCAACGACAGGGGGGCGTCCAGTGTTTCTGGAGCAGACACTGGAACGCTGGATCTGGGAGAATCTTCCAGGGGCCTCTGTGAGGCCTGGGAGGTGCTGCTGCCTCTGTCATTTGCTCAGAGCTGGGTCTTTGGGTAGCTTCGGGATGGTCACCAGGAAGGTTAAGTTCTGGTGGGAGGGTGGAGACTTCAGCCACGTCACCAGACCTCCTGGCAGGGACTGGCCACAGAGCCAGTCACCAAGGTTCAGTGACACTGTCTGTCATGGTTTCCATGGAATCTCTAAAGGCAGGGTTCAGAGGGTACCAGAGCGGGGAATGTACGTCCTTGTGGGAGCCTGGTGCATCCCAGCTCCATGACCTACAGACCGGCCGTAGTTCCCATGATGCTTCCTCCAGTTCTATAAGGAATCCAGCAAATTACTGAAGCGAGGCTGAGGTCTGAGGGCTCCTGATTCGTTTCCACATCAGGCAGCAGCGTCGGTCCCTGGAGACCCCTCGCTTGTAATCGGGGTCTGAAATGGGACCCACAGTCTTCTGCTGCTTCTTCCTTAACCTGGGGCTCCGTGCTCACTATGGGTGGCATCAAAATTGAACTACATTGCGGAATACCTAGGCACTGTGCATAGAAAGAGCATTGACTGTTGGTGATAGAAGCAAAACACAACAACACATGCTTGGTACCAGAACTGCTGCAAGCAGAGAAATAATTTTTGTCATTATCTTCTAAATCAGGTCCAGTGCAGCCAAGATGCTCTGCAGGTGAGGGTCTTAGGGATAGAGAGGTACCCGACTTTACACCCACTTTCCCAGTCAGCATGACATGGAGGCTGAAGCAGGAAGTCACAGAAGACACTTCTGCTGGTGAAGGTGCGGGGACAATTGGAGGTATGTATGCACTGTTCATCTGTAGCTGGAACCCAGCCCCAACCGCAGAATGTGACGATGTTTGGAGACGGAGCCTCAGAGAGGTGGATACGTTGCAGGGAGGCTGGAGAGCCTGTGTAGGTCCTCACGGGAAGACAGAGTGGCCCCTGGCCACGCATGGGAACGCACAGCCAGGAAAGAAGCCTCAAGAACCTGGCTGTTCCCCAGTCACAGGTTCCCAGCCACCATACCCAGAGCATGAGTTCCTGCCATGTGAGCCACACAGGCTGTGGGTCGGCGCTGTGACAACCCGAGGTGTCTACACAGGAGGGAAGAGAGAAGACCACAGCAGACCCTGCATGCAGTGTTAGAGTCTGATCAGATGCACAGGGCTGCTCCCCGGGGTTCCGGGATCAGCGTCCTGGGAAAGTGTTATTTCTGTTTAACAAGCATTGTTCTTTGGGGTCCCCTGCATCTTTACTCTTCCGGTCATAATAAATGGTCTGGAAGGCCAGACATGGTGGCACATGGATGAAATCCCAGTCCTCAGGAGGCTGAGGCTGGAGGATCGTCACAATTTCAAGGCCAGCTTGGGCTACACAGTAAGTTCGAAGCCAGGCTGGACTGCATCCCAAGACCCATTATCAGAAAAACAAAACGAGGATCAAACAAAGAGAACAGAAATGGGCCGGGTCTGCACATGCTGCTCAGTGGCAGAACATTGTCGCGTCTACCCTGCCTGAGGCCTGGGCTGCGCGCCCAGTGCTGAGGGGAAAGGAAAGAAGTCTGGACACTCAAAGGTGCCTTTTCACCCGGAGCTGCCTCTGGCACCCTCCTCTGCGTGGTGCAGACCCTCCACTGCTTTGAGACCTCTACTGCTGAGCTGTGCACACCCTACAGACCATCCTGGCACTTCAGGGAAGCCCCTCTGTGCGCTGAGGGCCTCTCCCGGCTCCGCAGAGCCGGGCCCACAGTGTTCTGGGGCCTCTTATATATTTAGTCTTTCTGGTTTTCCATACATGGGCTGGGACACAGGGCCTCATTTCTGGAGGGTAACGCTCCCGTGGACACTGTCCAGCCTCACCAAGAGCTCACTTCTCCACCCGTGGACACTGTCCAGCCTCACCAAGAGCTCACTTCTCCACCCGTGGACACTGTCCAGCCTCACCAAGAGCTCACTTCTCCACCCGTGGACACTGTCCAGCCTCACCAAGAGCTCACTTCTCCACCCGTGGACACTGTCCAGCCTCAC
>PVJX010043435.1:0-13666 GCA_004027295.1 Dolichotis patagonum
AGACATACTACATACAATTACTTATTTAGTTATCAATTCTTTTAATAACCTGGTCACAAAAATTGTATTGATCATTAAATTAGGACTATGTGTATTCAGTCTTGCTTCATTTCTTCCTGGGCCCAAATCTTTGGCTCCCTGACTGAAGGGAAAGAAATTGGGACTGCATACTCTGTGCTGAGAAGAGCTGGGGGTGACCATGTATGGACTGGGCTCAGGAAGTTTGGAGAAGTCATTCTTCTCTAAAAGAAAAAGAAGTCTAACTTTTAATGTCCCATTTTTCTAGCGACAGTTGCAATCTTGTAAATTTCAAAATATCTTAGTTACTTATATCTAGTATTTTCAGCTTTGAAGCAGGATGAGAGAAGAATCTGACCCAAATTTTAGGGAACTTTAAGGAATCAAAGGAGACAGCTGTAGCGAATCAGTGCTTTTAAAAAAGCAGCCCGTAAATCCCTCTTTAAATGTTAATGTCAGATTCTTGGTAAATTAATCGGCCATCTGTTTGCTAATTGGATTTAGCCACAGAAAAATAAACTTAATTGTTTATAACCAGATATAACTTTGCAACTTGGATTGAGATCCCCACCAAACTAGGATCCTATCCTCCCAGTTTCTCTGGGAAGAAAGGGACACTTTCTTCTCTGATGATGCATTTCACAGCCATAGTTCCTAGGTCCTTCAGAAAGACATTCCTGGATCTTAAAACTACCCAATGACTTATTGAGCTTTTAAAAACTGACCTGTATTTTTAAAAATGAAGAAGTTACAAGTTTTCAAATGAAAATAGCATTGGGGTAAAAAAGAATCTCATCCCTTATTTTCAAGAGTGAGAAAACAGCCTTTTTTTTTTTAAGGTTTTTAAATTTTTTTTATTCGTGCATGTTTTCAGTACACAATGATCACATTCATTGTGGGGATTTGGTACATGTATGCAATACATCTTAAGCCTTTATCCACTTCTCCTTTGCTCTCTTCTACTTCTCTTAGATTCTTTCCCTTTTCCAAAAGGACTACCTATTTACTATATATTTTACTTTGCTCTTTAATTTATGTGCATATAAGAGAAACCATGTGATATTTAAGTTTGTGTATCTGATTTATTTCACTTAATTTTATGGTGTCAAGGGCAGTCAATTAGTTTTAATTTGTGTTTGTTCTCATGATACAAAAATCTCAAAATTGAAACAGATACAAAAACAATTACTCCTTGAATCAATAAAGATACTGCTACACATTTCAAAACACAGTACCAGCAAAGGGAACTTAGAACAATTTAGGTGTTTGCTGTTCTGTACTAATTCTGAAGTCTTTGGTACTTTTTAATGAGTTTATTCTTATAATTTCCCTTGCAGTCTCTGATGAGGGACAAAACATTACATATGAGAAAAATACTGGCAAATAGATACAATGTTGAGTTGTAGACTAGGTCTCTCCAGATGCTGGAATCTGGAAGTCACCCCTCAGACAACTTGTGTTCTCCAATTGCCCTCATTCTAGAATACTGGCTTTAAATATGTCTCGTACTCTGATCATCCTGAAATTTACTCTTTGGCTTCAACCACTGCTCTGGGAAGGCTTATAAATCTAGCTGCCTATATTAACTCCTGCCAAAATCCTACTGATCCCTAAACAGCAGTCAAAGAAATGATCAGTAGTACAGGACAGCAAAGGAGTTTTAATCAGCAAGGCCATGCTGGGAGAACAGACAAAGAGGTTTGATATCTGTCTTCCAGGGGCTGGCAGAAACTTTAAGGTTTCATAGAAAGGGGAGACAAAGGCAAAGGTCAGATGCTTACTGGCAGGATGGGTAATCCTCCTCGAGCCCTGGTCTGATTGATCATTATCTCCAGAGTGGTTCCACAAGGTTGCTCCACAGAACTCTTCATGCCTTGAGGGGGCACCCAGTTCTCATGAAAGATTGCTCCCCCCTGGGGCGTGGAGGTGAGCTCACTGTGGAATGTTCAAAGCTCTGCTTTTCCTGGAATCCAGTATGACTGCAGGTTTTAGGACAGTGAATGGAGACTTCACACTATCAATCCAGGGGTTCTAAAACCATAAACTTGTAAAAATGAGCATTAAATATTCCTACACATCTAAAAAATGCCTTAGTTTTCAGTCTTGAAGGGGGCAAAATAAACACAATTACTAATTAAAATTTAATTTTTACCCAGACACCATTTTAGTGATTAACATGGTTGAGCAGAAATCTAATCTGAAGTTTCAAGGTAATAAGGGAGACTGATGTAAAAGGGAGAAGGCAGTGATGCCAAGCTTTATCTTGCGCTCAGTTACCCACTGGTTATCTATAACCTCAATGTTTACATTCCTGTTAAACCTAAGCAACAACAGTACTCTTAAATATATAAAAAATTTAATTCTCTCGTGCTTCATTCATAACTAGGGTACCTATCATTTTGTAGCTACTTATAAAACTGTATAAATCTTACCTCCACATGTAAATTCATTAATAATCTTTAGATTTAATTTATTCTTAATAGAGCACCTAAATAAAATTGTTTCTCATTTGCCACCATTATATTTCAAGTCCAAGCTGCCACCAAAGCACCTACTCTTCAGAATATCAGAGTGATATCTGAAAAGTATGTGTCAGCTCATGTCAGAGTTCTGATCAAGATCATCTCATAGTTTCCCATTGCCCAGAACAGAAGACAAAGCTCTTGCTGATTGAAATAAGTCATTCATGAACAGACAGATATTATGTGATTCTTCTATTTAATATAGGCATGTATTTAATGTAGTCATGTTCGTAGCAACAAAAGTAGACTGGTAGTTTGTCCAGGGACTTTGAGCAGGTGATAAGCTGAGTAGTATAAAGGATATGGTTTGAGTTTTACGAGATGATAAATCCCAGAAATTTGTTTTAAAACAATGTAAATAGACTGTACACTATTGAAAAGTGTTACAGTCCAAATCCTGATTTCTGTCCAATGAAGTCAAAGAATGAAATTGTGGACAAAGGAGTCTTGTCTTTTATTTTGAAAGACTGTGATACAATGTACAATTACTAGTCTCATATTATTTTGTCATGAAATTTTATTTTTTCTTAAAATAAAAAAAAGACAGTTTTTGAGAAGTATTAGAAGAAAGAAAGTTCCCAAGAGCCAGGAAGTGACCCCCAAATGGTTGCAGTAGTGGCCTCTTTGTTTAGGATCTGTTGTGTGTTGGTGGTCTTGTCTCTGACTGTGAGAGATCAAATGGGGGCTTAGTCTATAGAACTTCAGTATGGACTGACCATCCGCTAATATAAGCCATACAGAAACAGAGGATTCAGTGGTCATACACAGATCATGCATTCTTTGACCAGTCAGGAATCTCGTTGTATAAGAAAGAACAAAGTAAAAGGCAAGAGGGTGCCAGTTACTGTAATCACTTCTTACTGCTTCATTTCTGCATTACTGAAGTTAATGATATATTTGGTTTGGGTGAATCCTTAACCTTATGTAAAAGCTGTTTTGTTCATAAGACTGACCAATCTTAATCCGTCTCACCCTGTCTCTTGGTAGCAGCGTACTTACGAGCTAAATAGCTAAAGTACCTCTTACAACAGTATGCCTAAAAATGGCTGAGATGGTAGATTTTTGTTATGTATTTTGATCACAGTTTTTTTTTAAAATCTCTTGACAGGTTCTATAATGTTCTCATAACATTGTGGATGTCAAAGAGAAAACCGCTGGAATAATGGTGGAATAGAAACAAAGAAGGAAGAGTGTACCAGTGATGGCTATAACATGAAAGATTTGGTTTAGGGACAATGTAACCTGGGGGAATCTCCAATATGGGTCCTAGCTTTCTGGATTTGTCCACCCACATACAATCAACATATGAGAAAACACTAAAAAGGAAAAATTACTTTAAACACAATTTGGCTAACAGGGAAGGCAATTAATTTGCCATCCTGGGAGGCAAAGAAGCACTCTAACTTATAGAAGGAGTAAAGCAAATGCCAGGAAATGTTCACAGGTACAGCTTTAGCTCCACAACTGGCTCAGAGAAAAAGTAAGTTGGTATTAGAGCTGGGGATAGACGTGTCACTTTCAGCCAAAGCTGAAGAAATAGGTAGCTTTAAAAAATCCATTTCAATTTCCCAGTTTCCATAAGACCATCAGGAGGTGAGAAAGCAGAAATATGGAGTAAGAATGTGAAAGAATGAGATTATTGAATTAATTCTTCAATTAATTCTCTTATAAATTCTTCAATTAGGGTCTGGGGATTTAGCTCAGTGGTTTAAACACCTGCCTGGTAAGTGAGAGGTCATGAGTTTGACCCCCGATTCCAGAGAAAAACAGTTCTTCAATTAATTCTTTGATCAATAATAAATTTATGGGCCAGGGATTCAGCTCAATGGCATAAGTGCCTGCCTGGTAAGTACAAGGTCCTGAGTTTGATCTCTGGCACCAAATAACAATAACAACAACAATGACAATAATAATAATAATAATAAATTTATGACTGGAGTTTTAGTTAATCATAGATTTTTGTCAGTGATACTAGTAATACTGAATTAAACTTACATTAATTCTGATATCATAGTTTTGATTTTGAAAATTTGATTTATTTCTCACCTTTTGTTAATTCAATCATGAATTTATTTGGAGGGACAATGTGATAATTTAGAAAAAAAAAGTATGATTTATACAGAAAATGCTACCTAGCCCCGGAGGAAGTACAAAGTAACTCATTTGTAAGATTTGTTCTCTTTTTCACATTACTCAGGAGTCTTCTTTTCAAGAAAAAGATGGGCTTATTGTTTAGTCAATAAAGTATGCACTCAATAAATGTTGATTTCTTGTGAAGTTTTAAAAGTACAGGTATTTTGTTCTATGTGTTTTCATGCACAATTTCACACAAAGGAATTTTTGTCTGCTCTAAAACTGTCATTTTGGTGGCATTTGTGCTCCTGTTAGGGGCTGCCTGGAAACTAAGAAAAACAAATATTTACACAAGACTGCTTAACATGTAAAGAAACATATTTAGTATAAATCCAGATACATTTGATTTAAAACTTCAATATAATTACAGCTTCTGTACCCATATAGCCAACCATGCCGGAAAAGGCCCAAAAAACCTATTATAAAAAGAAATGCTTTATTACATGTTTCACCTACTTTAAGGTGCTGACTATTAAGTAATTCTGCTGCCTCAGAACTAGGTTAACAACTTAAAGTTGTGTAAATTTTACTGATTATTTGTTTCTTTTTCATACAATTAACATAAACTTGATCTATGTAGGTAATTTTAAAACACACACACACACACACACAAAGGATCTTAGGCAGCATTAAAAATGCTGACCTGCGATTTGCTACCAGGAATGCAGAAGCTCATTCTTACATACCCCGAGGGTGAGTAAGTTTAGGATATTATAACAAATTCAAGAGTTAAATTCTAAAAAGGGAATCATTAGAAATTAATGCTAAATTTTAAACAGGATTAAATGTATCATATTATATCATAAATGATACGCAAAAAGTAGCATAATTCATAGGATTATTTATAAATTACAGACATACAGAAAACTTATTCACAAAATCATACTCTCAGTTACAGCTGACCTGCAAACACACAAGATATTTCTAAGGGCCCTAATAGGAACTAAATTTTAAAATCAATAGTATTGAATTATCTATGGAACTTCTAAGAAATATTGAATATTGTGACAGACTCCTAAAAATTCTTAATTCCTCAGACCAAAATCCGATCTGAAAATGACTACCCATTCTAAAAATTCTCCAAAATCTCCAGTGATAAGTATTTATTCTTTTTAAAAAGTACAGAGTAATTGATACAAACGTTCCCAAGAATAAAAGCAAAAAAATATTGCCTTTTGTTGCAGGAAAACCAAATAGAATAAAGCCAAGGGTAGGGAGAGTAATTGACTATTCTAAGGAAATCTGTAATATCTATAACAAGCATCTTTAAAACTATGCATTCAGTTTATGATGTCTCTTCCTTGGACAATCATTCCTTTCATACCTATTCACTGGGGGTGCATGTCTTCAGTCATATTTGTAACATATCAGCATAGTTTGACAGTTGCTTGATTGGTGTTGATACAATAAAATTCTCTCTCCAGATAAACTGGATTTGCAATTCAAGTTCAGTTAGTCTTATCCATTCAGGTGGAACCAAAGTTAGTCATTAATGTTACTATTTCACTGCTCTTCAGTTGCACTACAACATTATAAAGTACATGCTCATGAATTCATTTCTACTTTCCTAGGTTGATTATTCAGTAGGAGTATTTGAAACATTTACTCCACTGCCACTACCCATTAGCTGACAAGCTATTACGTTTTAAGGAAGTCTTCACTGTAGCATTATATGTAAAAATCAACATGCATGGGGGTTAATGTTTTGTTTCAAAATGGTTTGCTCTCAAAATTTTTTGTTGCTTCTTATTCTACTACACTCTGAAATTTCAAGTTGTGGAAAATAATTATTATGTGATTAATTTTTAAGTATTGTTATTGTTATTTTCCGCTTGACAGTCTTTTTCTTGTTCTTGAGACTGAAAATACCATTAATAAATCTCAGGCAGGAATCTCTTCAACTCTCCCTAGAAAACAGCAGTCCTTTTCAGCCTTGTGATTTTATTTTGCTCCATAAATTGTCTTCCTGGGCAAGAGGATGTACCTCACTGATAAAGCACTTGCCTAGCAGGAGCAAAGCCCTGAACTCAAACCCCTTGTACTACCAAACAAAACAAACAAAACAAAACAAAAACAAAAACTCTACTCTACTCCTATTCTCACTTTGCATGTCTCTATTTATTTCAAAATGAATATATTTCTTTTTAGGTTTTGCCTTTTGCAACAAATAATGTTGCATTATTTCTAATGACTCCTGTAATTCTAAACTCCATTTGTTTAACAGCAGGAAATTTTTGCCTTTCAAACTAAAGCCAAAAATGAATTGTACTAATAAACTGAGTTTGGTTTCCAATAATTACCCCAGTACTATTCTATAATTACCATACTAGGTTACCTCTTTTATACACTTCTAAGTCTCTAAAAGGACCATAAATCCAAAATAAAAACATTGGTCCCCAATATCTTTCTCACAATCCCATAACAGGAAAAAAAGCATAATCTATGTGACATTGATATACTAACGTGCTACTCTGTTACTCCTTCAAAAGAATTTCTACTAAGAAATAGAGTAGCTACATATTTTCCCGATTATATCTCACCTTCAATCTAACTTAGTCAACAGGTAAATAAAAATCTTCAGTTGCCTGTCTTAATTCCCTTGAGTCAAACATAAATAAAGATTATGTTTACCATTCCAGCTCTACAGTTTTTCAGTTAATTTGTGCCTAGGGTGGTTTTATTTTTAAGAGAATAAAGCCACACAAAACAAAACAGAATAAAGCTAATCAGAACAGAACAATGAAAATGATGCATGGCCTCAAAACAAAATAGGAAATCAACAATGGGAATCATAATGTCTCTTGTTTTCTTCAAAATAGCTGTCCATACCATCAGATATAATCAAATCAAATCAAATCAAATCAAATCAAACAAAACAAATGCAACAGAAAACCAGAAAAAAGCAGGGGTAGCTTGCCCATCAATCACAGAATGGTTAAGAAAGATACAGTGCTTTTATACAGTGGAAAGCTACTAAGCTATATAGTAGGTTGGTTTTATTGTCATTGCTTTTAAATGCAGGAAAGAAAAAGAAATGCTCATGCATTTAGTGATAGAATAGTGTGTGCCATAAAGGTATTCAAAGATTAAAGAATATTTAGAAGATCAACTTTCAAGAAAAAATCTGATCATGGTTACGATTACCATAATCACCTAGTTCAAACCGCTTAGTGGGGAAACTATGCTCATTCATGCACCATTTCTAGTCAGTTTTCTGGACATACTATAGTCTCTTTATGCCTGGGAGCTACTTTATTTCCCTAAATTTAATCTGCCTTTTCCTAGCCATTATGTCTTGGCATATAATGCTTCCTCCATAAGAAATAAGGAGAATCTGCTTCTCTATTCTACCTGTGTTTTTTTTATCATCCAGCATTCATTCATCAAAAAGCCAATATGCTACTCAGCACAAGAAATGAGATTTCAGCCTATTGTGCATGATTTCATATACATATGTTCTCATGCATATATAGGATTGTATTATATACAACATAATTGAGCTTCAAAGAAATGAGTACATCCCTTAGGTCTCTCTCTCCTCTCTCTCTCTCTCTCTCTCTCTCTCTCTCTCTCTCTCTCACACACACACACATAAGGTAGTCTATATTATCTGTATTTCCAACCATAAGATTTCCTGTTCTTTTTTCTGTAGAAAGGCTTCTTCACTTTCTATCTACATGGTAAATATACCAAAAAGGAGAATTAAAATGATAGAAAAAAAGCAAACCCAAAGCAAAATCAAAATCAAGCAGGGCAAACATCAACTCCTGTAGCTTTAACTTCAGCATCTGGGATATGCAGTAGTTAGATATGAGTTGCAGAGGGCAACTTGACCCCTGCAACTTGACAAGGGGCAGTACTGCCCCTTAGCCTTGCTGGTTGCATCTCACATGGGCCTTCCTTTGGGCTATAGCTATCTTTAACAGACTTTTCAAATTCCTGGAATTTCTGATTTCTTATTGTCTCCATTATACCTTTTGTTTCATTCCCACAGCTTTATTCACTTCTCTCAGGGGCACATTCCTTGACCTCCCAGGCTTCCTTTTAAATTCAGGTGGAAACATCAATGACTTCACATGTTTGCACTCTGCTTGCCTGAACAAGCAGCACCGCACGAACAGCACCAAGGTCTGCCATAGTCCAAGTGGTATTCAGGCCCGCTATACCACGGCTGCAGCAGGTGCTCAATGCCTGGATGGCTGAACACAGTGGAATGAATCCTGGGAACAAACTCCCCCAGAAACCCTCTCAAAGGTGCCAGGGATTCTCTTCTCAGTTGAAAATATGACATTTTTGCAACCTGATCCTATGGTGCATGAGATCTTGCTGATTCTTGAGATGCTCTCAAGACATTCTTCTTATCTCTGTACGAAGTGTTAGTCTCTCTTTAATGGCACTGATAGCTTCAGAAACCATACTTCCTTTGGCAGCAACTTTACATGTTGTTGCTTTGGGGTCAAAATTTAAGGTTTCCCAAATTTTTATGCTCTTTATTTTGCACCCAATTTTTACTATAAATCTTGCAAAAATCAACCAGAAGTATGTATGCCACAGCCTGAACATGGAGCTGCATTTGAATTTCCTCCAATAAATCAATTAGTATACCATTCTTAATCTAGATCTCTTACAAAGTCTTAGTACATGAGCAAAACCAGTTCCAAAACCTAGTAAACCACACTGTCAGGTACAGGCCTAGTAATGAACCCCACTTCTCCAGTACTAATTTTCTATACAAGTGAGTTTTCCTTGGCTGAGACACAAACCCAACAGCTATAACTTAAAGAAGTTTAATTTGCATCATGGCCTCAGAAGATTCAGTCCATGTTTGCCTGACTCCAAGTTAAGAACATTGTGGTTAAAATGTGTTGTGAAGCAAACCTGCTTAGTTCATAATAGAAATGAAGCAGAACAGAGGAACAGTGTTGAGATGAAGGTTCTGGGGGCCAGATAGAGACCACAAGTTCATATCCTAACCAGACATCCAGAAGTCTGTTACGAAGCATGTAAGAGGCTCCCAAACTAATCAAGGTGACAATTAAACTTATATGTTACAGTCAATTTATACATTTGAAGAACAACATAATTTTATATATATATATATATATATATATATTGCATCTATTGACTTTTAATATGTGAAAACGTGAATTTGCTAGGAAATTTGATTTGAATTGGAGTTAGAGACAAGTACTTGCTATTATACTACATTAGGCCAATATTATAAGTAATTATTCTATCTTCTTGATTTTGGGGTATATCTAATATCCAATATAGTTGTTTCTTTCTGAGCACAATGAAAAATGTAATTTCTATCTAAAATCAGCAAATGATTTAGCTATTCATCTGAATGGCTTCCCAGAAGTATATGGATACATCATTTTCTTTCTGACACTGGCTTCCTTAGCTAATGTTAAAAAAAAATTCAAAACTGCTTGTTCATGAATTCCTTTATTCAAGAGCATAGTGATAGGCATAGGGATCACTACAGTGAGATTTTTCAACGAGTAATATAGAGTGAGCTTATATTAGTGAGCTGTACTGTTGAGAGAAGAAAGAGAGATGTACTTTTAGTGACTAAGTGGATTGCAGTGGATAGCAGCATCATTTGAATTTCATGTCATGGCTATGCAATGTATATGTAGATTTTAAAACCATCTCTGAACTAATCTTAATGATGATGTATACATAATATTTTAAATATAGCTATCAGAGAAAAAAGCATCAAGTCATGGATATATGTATTTAAAGTTTTTCAGTACCACAATATACTATCCACATAATTTTCTCCTTATCTCTCAATGAACTTGAAATTACAGTAATAAAATATTATAAAACATTTTAAAAATAACTGTATCCAAGTTGTTTCTTTTTAAATTAGAAGCTAAGGGATTTGATTAGTTCAAAAGTATTCCTTGATATATGAAATATGAAAGCCCACTCAATGATACTTTAGTCTTCTATAACTTCTAAACTAAAACTCTGTATTCTGCTTTACACTGTTTCTTCTAAAGGGTGTTATACATAGTTTCCAGAATCCAAGTTCATAAGATAGAAATTATATCTATTTAATTTTACAGTATAGACTGGTATTTTTATCAGAGTAGAATGTTTGTCTGTTTTAGTAAGAATGTTAGATAGATCAATCTAGGGGCTTACTTAAATTGCTGCTAACCTAGTATGCTACTCCTACCTTGAAATCATTGTTCTGATATTTTGTAATTAAAGACATTTTTCTAGATGCAAATATTCAGCAACATTCTTTAGACATATTTTTAAGCAAATGTTCCCAATTTGTATGTGCAGCAAATGAAATGATTTTTTGTATTTTTCCTATTAAAGTGCCCTAACATGGCTACAAGCACAGCAGTCTGAAGAAACTCTTTAAGAAATTCTGAAACACAGTTGGAAACAGTATGGAGCAACTGTTGACTTTTGGGAAATAACAACAGCAGACAGACTGACCTGACACACAGCAGTCAGAAATGAGGTCATTCGCATTTCACAGAAGCCTTAGGCATTTTAAAGAAAGCCAAAAACAACCATTTCCCCAGGTCAAAAGATTCTTCGCATGTACATTACAGTAAGGTTGCTGATTCCACCCAGATGCTCCCATGCACCTCAGGCCCACAGCTAACAATTACATTAGGTCATCATATTAACTTCAAATATGACACTCTCCAATATAATATATTAACAAGGTTTTAGTGAGTTTAAATTACTGAAAGGAACTATTCAACATCACACTTTCTATTTTCAACTGGTGGCTTTAGCAACTGTATTCTTTGTAGTTACTTCCTCAAATAATTTTGAATATAGTCTGAGAGCCAGAAATAAGTTTGAGAATTCTGAATAGTGTTCAGCTAACTGGTAATTGAAGTATTTTCTTAGCACACGACTTTCAGTAGGGTGTTGCTATGAGGGAAAATTTACCTCCTGTGGATAGTCTTCAAAGCTACAAAAACTTAGTTTGCTTTTGGTTGAAGTAGGGCAAGGAGTAGATGCAACATCTTCATTCTGATAAAATGATTTTTGTTCCGTATGGTCTGTCTGAAGGCCTGTAATTTCACCACTGTTGATCGTGGAAATGAAGTTTGGTGGAGGAAATGATGTGGAAAGTTGCATTTGATATTTCTGGGCTGTCCCAGTGAATCTGAGAGTGAGCAGGTAAACAGGTTTTACACACAGCATTTTTCATGACATTAGGAAGTTACAAATATCCGTTCCTTTTCAGAAAATAATTATTTTGCTTTGATTTTTCAATAATAATTTTACTGTGATTATGGTAGAAATAATGAATGGATCTTCTGTCTGCTAAGAATTATGCTTTATTATATTAAGCTTGTTTGGTGGGCTCTACCAATAAGTCATACAAATTTAACATGTTAAGGCTGTTATGCACAGTAATTTTCAGAAGAGCTACACCATGGCTCTATTTCTAGGCAATAGTTTCTTCTAATAAATTGACATCAAAACAAATGAAAAGTTGGAAAGTTATTTCTTCTCATATAAAAATATGTATTATATGGTGAACTCATTTCCATGCAGCTTCATAACAAGATCAAGATCTCACCTTGATGCATAGTGCTCTGATAAGGGTAGAAATGAATCACACGCAAGTAGGTAAACAGGTAGGGTTATCAGCTTATGGTGGAGCAAAATGTAAGTTCAGGAACTATTACCTCTTTTTTTCCTCTCCCTCTTTTCTTCCTCCTCCCCACCTCCCTCCTTTCCTGCTTCTCTTCCTTCCTTCCTTGAATGCACAGACTTTATCAAAAAAAACAATATGACATTTGGATGAAAAGTTGATAGATGATTGCTCAATCACTTAGGCTTTAGTGAGCATTTGGAGCCTTCATAACTATCACCTCATAGTTATCTGCAATAATGAAAATGGACTTTTTAATTGGTTAGGTTTAACACATAATTGCCACAGGACTGTAACATCCTTTATAGAAATGATTCTTTAGAAATTATTAGTTTTTGAGGAATACAGATTTTATACCCTGCCTAAGCCATTATTGCAGAGAAACCGGCTTGAATTTATTTTAAATATAATAAAACTGCACTTAGAGTCAATTAATCCAGCAAGGTAAAAGCAGACTTGGTGTTAAATAAGTGTGTTCTTACCACTTCTTGTGAGTACTTTTAATTTATATGTGTAAGCACAATTTGAACAACAAAAATACCATCTCTGGTCAGATAAATGTTTAGACATATGATTTAAAAATAATTTCTGATTCCTCCATCTCCACGCTGCCGTAAGCGTAAGCGACCCGGGGATCTCCTTCTGAAGGATCCTTCACCCCCAGGAAGTCTCCCAGAAAGCAGCATCTCGGCCTGTCTCTTTGGGACCCGAAAGTCTTGGACACACAGACTGGCCTGGGCTGTTTGGATTGCGAATATTGTGGAGACTGGCATCTTGGCCAGGTCTGTTTGGGACCGGGAACTTTTTAGAAACCAACATTCTGGCCTGACTCTTTGGGATCTGTAGGCCCTTCACTCTCAGGGAACCTCCTGGAGACCTGCCTGGGACAAGGCAGGGAGGCCTGGACTGCCTGAGATTCCACAGGCTCTGGGGTGGCCACACCCAGCATTTGCTTTACAAGTTAGGGAGCCAGGAGCCCACAGAGGGGAGTTAGGACCCTGTGAGGAAGCCAGGAGCCTGTGGGGGAACCACTGCCCCTCCAGGAACTGAGGGTGTAACAGGTAATTTGCCACATAAGCAGAGAAAGCTTTGGAACACTGCTCAAAGTAAGGAAATACAGAAAAATGACAAAAGGAAAGAACAAAAGGAAGGCTCAAAGCCCTAGCCCTCCCCAAGAAAGCTTAGAAGCTGTGTACATAGAAGAAAAAAGAAGCCATACACCTGAAATGTCTGAAATGATATCAAATGAAATAAATATGCAAATAGGGAAAGCTATGGAGAAATTCAAACCAGAAATACTTGCCCAGGTAAAAGAAGACTTGATAAAAACAGTGAAAGAAATAGTGAA
>PVJX010043436.1:0-13670 GCA_004027295.1 Dolichotis patagonum
GATCACATGACTTTCATTCTTGCTTCTAAACAGAAGCAGTTCATGAATTCAATTTGTCACACTTCTGGAAAAGATGGTCACATTTGTGTGTGTGCAAAGAGGATGCCCATGGTTGTGTTCATCACCCAAAGCAGAGTTTGCAAACAAAAACAAAATTTTTCCAAATGCTTCTGTTTGTGAACCAAATTAATTGCAAACAAAAGCATTCCTGAACTCAGGTATCATTGTATTTATTTGCAAATGATGAACCATTCTTGTATTCCTGAAATGAAGCCTACCTGGCCAAGATGTATGATCTTTTTTTATGATTCATTGTATTATTTTCCAGTATCTGGTTGACACTCTTTGTGTCTATGTTCATTGTAGTTGTCTTTTTAAATTGAGCCCTTGCTTGATTTTGAAATCAAGGAAATGTCAACTTCTAGGCATGAGTTTGGCAGTACTGCTTCCTGTTCAATTTCATTAAAGACTTCTAGGAAAATTAATCTTAGCTCTTACCTGAAGTTCTTACAAAATTTACTGGTGAGTTCATCATGTCCTAGGCTTTTTTACTTGTTAAATTTTTTAATTTTGCCTCACTTCATTGCCTGTTATTGGATTTTTAATTTTTTTTTTACATCTTCCTAGTTTTGGTAATTTGTATATATCTAACAATCAATCCATTTCTTCTTAGTAAACCAATTTACTGGAGTACAGGTTTTTAAATTAGTTACCAATGTTCTGGATTTCAGTGATACATGTTGTGATTTTACCCTTTTAATTTCTAAATGCAATGACATAGGTCTTTTCTTTCTTTTTTTGGTAAAGGTTTGTGTATGTTTATTGAAGAACCAGATTCTTTGTAGTTTTTTAATTTTAATTACATTAATTTCTGCTCTAAACTTTATAATCTCCTTCTTTTTAAGAGCTTTGGACATGGATTATTCTTGTTGTTTGAGGACCTTCTGATGCATCATTAGGTTGTATTCTTGGGATACCTGTATTATCTGAGGTGGGCATTCATAGCAATAAATTTGTCTCTTAGGACTTTTTTCATTGTGTTCCACAGATTCTGGAATATCGTACTGACACTATTGTTTGATTATAGGAACCGCCAAATTAGGCAGTCAAATCATCTTAATTTTTATCTGCAACCCATTGATTGCTCAAGACAGTATTATTTAATCCTGAGTGTTTGCACAATTTCTGTGGTTTCTTTTGCCATTTATTTCTAGTTTCATTGAAGCATAAAATGATAATATGCATGGGATAATTCTGATACTTATGTGTTTGTTTAAGCATGACATATGGGCTAGTATGTGGTCTATTTTGAAAAAAAATGCTATGTGCTGATGAGAAGGATGTATATTCTGCTGTATGGTGGAAAACTCTGTAAATGTCTATTAATTCAACTTTTTGAAGGTGATGTTCAACACTTTATTTTTGGGCAGCTGAACTGTGTATTTGCAGTAGTGAGTTATTGAGGTCTCTCACTATAATTGCCCTGATGTTTGTCTGACCTTTTATGTCTAATAGTGTTTTTCATGAAGTTAAATGTGCAGTGTGAAATGCATATATAATTATAATTGTTATCTCTTCTTGTTGACTTGTCCTTTTAACCAGTAAGTAGTGGTCTTCTTTTCTTCTTCTGATCAGTGTTTGCCTGAAGTCCACTTTGTGTGAAAACAGGATACTTATTCAAGATTGTTTTGGGTCTCCCACTGCATGGAATATTGTTTTATACTCTTTGATTTTTTTAGTCTATGAATTTCCTTTTGGATTAAATGTGTTCTATACAGCATATTGCTGGTTTTTTTTATCCAAATGTTTGGAATGCTTGTTTGGTGGTCATGAATTTCTGGAGACACTCTTTGCTATGGAAATACTTCATTTCTCCATCAACTTTGAAATACAGTTTTGTAGGCTACATCAGTCTACATAAATACTTTCTAGGCCTTTAAGGTTTGTGTTAACAAGTCTATGTAATTCTAATGGGTTTATTTTTGTAAATAATTTCTTGATTTTCTCTAAAATCTTTTAAGATTCTGTCCTTGTGTTGGATTTCTGAGATTTTGACTATCATAAGTCGTAGTGGAGTTCTTTTCTGAATGTAGCTATTTGGGGTTCTATATGCTTCACTTAGCTGTATGTTAAATTCTTTCTCCATTCGTGGAAAGTCTTCTTTCCATACTATTATTGCTGTAAGAAAGTGTTTTATGTCATTTGTGCTGTAATTTGATTTTTGCTAATTACAATTAACTTTAGATTAATCTTTCCATCATCTATCAGCTGCTGGATGCATTTTCCATGTCTTTTCTGTTGTTTTTCAGGTGTCTTTAAGTATATGATCACCTGTATCGCCCCTATTTTCGAGTTGTGACCCTTGGTCTTCCTGTTGGTTATTGCTGCTACCTATATGATCAACAGGATTTTTTGTCTCCTGAATTTCTTCGGTATTTTTTTGATGGACTCTAATTCTTTGCCAAACTAATAAATCATGTTTTCATTTTGTTTACTAAGTCCATTGTCTGCTTAGTTATATCATATTGAATTCAATGAGCAGTTTAATTTTTTGTCTATTTTTTTACCATTTCATATAATTTGGCTGTGTGACTTTTGATTTCCTCCTCTTTAATGCCCCATGGATTAGCTTTCATGGAGTTGAGAGTATCTGGAGGCATTTTGTTGCCTTGCTTTCTCATGTTTTCTGTGTGTGTGTGTACATGAGCATACACACACACACACATACACTGAGATATTCAGGTCAGTCATAGTGGAATGAGTTTGTTGCTAGCATGCAGATCTCTTTAATGAGTGTCAGCTTTCAACTGTTGTACTCTAGTTGTGGCTAACTATATAGACCATTTCCTTTATCACCTCCCTTAATTTGGGTAGGAGAAAGTACAGTCGAATTACTCTAGCACTTACTCGTAAAGAAATGAACTACAGTATTTTTGATGATAAAGACAATGGAGATATTGGCATACAGTAAAAGCAAATAAATAGCAACAAGTATGCCACCCTGGTGATAGCAATGAAATCAACAGGAATAATACTGTCAAAGACAAACTAGAATGGATATACCACACACATTTATAAAAGTAACCACTGTTCCAGCCTTATCAATAGAAGAGACCTGTAATTATAATCTAGACAAAAAGACAAACCAAATATTGACATAAATACGTACTGAATACACCAACCCTAACACCGTTAATACAAAAAATTTCTACAATAATAGCACAGTCAATTAAATATATGAAGGTTAATAAAATTTAATAGTAAAACTAATAAAGATTGATGGGATAGGAGAGGGAAAAATAAAACATGTAAAATATGAAACATAAAGAAAAGGAAGATGAGAGGGAGACAGAAGTGAAATAAAGTATCTTATTCAGGAGTAAAAGAAAATTATTTACATAAAATTTTAAAAAACAAAGAAAAAAGAACAAAAAACAAAAAACCCCAACCCCTCCCCTGCCGCTAAAATGAAGAAAAACTAATGAATCTAAAAATTTCCTACATAGTTTTGAATGAGTGGCTTCTTTCCAGTATTTCCAGTATTTAATCTACCAGATTTTCAGGTCCTCTATAATCGTCTACCAATATTTTGCTATCCAATAAACCTAACAGTCTAAGCAGGAGGAAATAATTCTACTCTCTATTTAGGAAAAGAATGTGCTTAATTACATGATGGCTAACTTTTTGCCAAACTGTTATTGACAAGTTCTGATCTCCTTTCATGGTAATCTTCTCCTAAATTAATAAAGAAAGAAACTCTGCAAAGTTAACCCAAATGATGGACAGGACCTTAAAGGTGATAACCATTTAAGGTTCTCTTTGTCAGATATGTCCCCTGTCACTATATACAGTTGAACAGAGGGAGACTTACTTGGTTATTTTTATAAGTTATTTATTCTTCTGTTAAGTAGTTTATTGATTCTTCAACATCAATTTTCAGATGGAGTTAACTGCACTCCCATCAAGAACCTTAAAGTGTCCAAAATAAATGACTTGACCAAACAATACCGTGTCAGTTGTCAAAGAAGTAACTTAGGAAAACAAATGCACCCAAATGTAGAAAATAAATATAGATAATCTCTTACACACACACACACACACACACACACACACACACACACACACACGAGGAATAAAAACAAAAAAAGAAAATGGAAAAAGTCTATAACATGAAAATAAAATTCAGTAGTATGTGAGTCTGATAAAATACTGCAATTCAGCTTGCTACCTCCCACAACTGTTCCAGAACACCTATTTAAACAGGAAGTACAAGGTTGCCAAATGTTCTTGTTCTACACTTCCTGTACTAGTTTCACATCCTACACATTTACCCCTAGTATTAAAAACACTGTTCATAATATTATACTTTCTGGCTTCCAGAGCAGGAGCCTTCCAGGCTTACCTATAAACCTTTCAGGAATCAAATTCCAACACTCATGCTGTAGAAAGTACATTTGCCTTCATATATTATGCCTTTTTGACAAAATGTCAGTTATGTTCAAAAGCTTTGAGATTAGGCCTGAGGAAGTCTTGAATTACATACCTAAGTACAACTCCCTAATTGGTAGACCAGAGAAACTCCAGAAAGATATACATGTATCAATAGTCATCTCAGGTGTAAGCATTCATATAAACCACACACACATACATACATATATGCCATCATATATACATATATCAACAAATCTCTTTTTCACCTTACAAGGAAATCCTGCGCTAAAATTTGTTGAGTACTAGCACTAAACATTTATGTGACTGCTTTAGATGCTGATTTAGAGTTGCAACTCATCTGAGACACTAAGGAGAGTCTCTAAAATAAACAGGAATTTGAACACATATGAAATTGCAATTACTTTCCATTCCTTTTCTTCAATTTCCCCACAATTATTCTTGCTGATATATCTTTCTATTTAAGGAGACTATGAAAAGTAGTTCAATATGCCAAGTGATCTTTCAAGTCACAAGACCAGACATATGTTTACTGAGAGCCTAATAGGTGCCAAGTACTGTTCTAGAACCTGGCATAACAAGTCCACAGTGGGGTTACACAGATTCAAGGGAACTTAAGAGAACAACAAGAAGGTAACCATTTCTGATACCGAAGTCTGCTTTTTTAAAACCATGCATTGGAACAGCAACTGCTAAGCTGTCAGCAGCAGGTAAGATATCTAAAAGGGTCTCTTTAAGGCTATCTGATTTCAGCTTTCCTCCTTTAAAATTCCACCATAACACACCTCAGGATGCAAGGAAAGGCTATCTAAAAAATGAAGGCAATTTTGTTGCTAAGTCACTGAGGTAAAGGGCACAGCATCCAAATGTAGTCCCCATAACCATCTTTGCCCTGAGCCCAGGTCTCTAGATTTACATATTGAGTTTAAGGTAATTCTTTATCTTTTCCAACTCATCCCTCCAAAGCACCATCTGAAGACAGTTCAAGCAAACAAACTGACTGAATTGTGGAGGGAGGAAACCTCAAAGTAAATTACTATATAGATCATTCATTCAACAAATATTTATTGAGCAGCTTCTGTGAGCTGGTGATTGTTTTTGGTGCCTGAATGTATCAGTGAACAAAAACACAATAGCTTCACTCTCACGAAGCTTACATTTTAAATGGATATTGCTAGATGCATAATAGAAAATTTTGTAATAAATAACCCTATAACCTAATTCTGGTTTAAGTAATTAAACAGGCCCTTCCCATTCTTCCATTCTCTGGTGTCTACTCTGAGCTCTGTCTTTGGGTGCTTGTCTTCTTACTGCATCATTTTCAGTTTCTAGACACTATTTCCACTTCTAGACCTAACCTTGATGCTCTCTTTCAAATAACTTTCCCTCCTTCTCAGGTACTCATCAGACACATCCATGTTAGCTGCAATTAGCCCTAACAAATGCAGCGCTCCTTGCAATGGTATCCCTCTCTCTCAGATCCTGGTGACAGAAATATGACCAAAATTCCCAGAGCACTGCATTCTGCCTTCAGGTCTTCAGCATTTCTGATTAGATTTTTCTTAGATTTTTAGCTGAGTCTCCAACTCCATTTAAACCCCCTGATTTTCCTTAGGTCCTCTTTAATCCTTAATGTTTACTTTGTACTGCTTATTTTTCTCCTGATAAACATTTCTCAACCAACTTGAGAAAGAAGAATAGTGGGAATATTAAAAAGCAGGGTTCAAGTTAAATAAATGCATTGTAAATCAAAATAATATTTTTGTTTAAAAAAGGTATACTCAGGGCCGGGGATATAGCTCAGCGGCACAGCTCCTACCTGGCAAGTGCAAGGTTGTGAGTTCAATTCTCAGTATATAAAAAAGGCACACTCATAATGTCAAAGATAATATATGAAAGAAAGCTTCTGGGGTCAGCTACCATGTGTTTCTAAGACTCTGATCTAATATATACAATGTTGCTTCCTGTGGAATTTCTGTGGGCTGTTTTTTAAAATAATTGTGCTGTGCATTTCTAAGTTCTTAGGGAGTTTTTACATTTGCTGGAGAAAACAGTAGTTTTAAAATGTGATTACCTGGTAGTCAAATAAAATGTTATAAGAAATTTCTCCATTTTTCATACCCTCCAATTTTTTCTACCTCATCTTGAATAGAAAATAGATTGAAAACATTTCAGTCCAATGAGTAATTTTATGAGAAAGATAAACACCTAGAAACAGAGGCTTATAATGAAAGTGTCTCCCCCACTGTAAAAAACATTAATATAACTCAATAAAGTTTATAAAAACATCTCTGCCAATCAAAATAGAAAAGAGAATTTCCTGTTTGTGGAAATTTATGGGATACTGAACAGAACAAAATTAGGCTGCAATTAACTTAGAAAAAAAGTTTAACTACAAGAATGTTGCCGTTTTTCAACACATTTGCATGACTGTTTAATTAAATTAAGATTTCAAAGAGAATTTTCATCCTGGGAGAAGAGTGGAAAACCAAT
Source organism: Dolichotis patagonum (assembly GCA_004027295.1). NCBI lineage: Eukaryota > Metazoa > Chordata > Mammalia > Rodentia > Caviidae > Dolichotis > Dolichotis patagonum. Next base: position 6,943 of record PVJX010043436.1, read on the forward strand.
GAGTTCTATAGAAAGAAGTTAAATAGTAAAAATAACTACCATTCACTGAGAGCTAAGTATACACATGACACTTTACATACATTTTCTCATTTTACTCTCACTACAATTTGTATGTGTTGGATATGTAGTCTGTTTCAGTTTTTTAGATAAAGCAACTGAGGTTTAGAAATTAAGTTACATGTGTAAGTTCACATGTAATGAGAGGAAGAATTCATATCTAGATTCACTCTTAGCTGCTAGGCTGTGTTGTCATGCATAGATGATATGAAAAATCTGTATCTGGCTTTGTATGCAATATATATATGAATATTTATGATAGATAATTATAAATAAATTAGTTACACAGAAAGTACCCTAAAATCATAGGTTAGCAGTTCTGAGACCCGAGTTCTAATCTAGACTCTAATGCTGTTCAGGCGTTTGGCTTTACAAGCGTCATTCAATACTTCTTACCTTCAGTTTCCCCCATGTATAAAACAAGGATACCATGCTAAATGTCCTGAAACATCACCTTTAGCTCTAACATTCCATTACTCTGCTGACTGAATATGTCAAATGAATTACCATGACTTTTTTGCCTTTGGGGATAACTTACACCAAAAGCAACTCAAAGAATAAACTCCAGTAAAATATATACCCTTGACACTACAGATATGCTATAAAAGGGGAGATGATTTCAAAAGAAGAATCTTTTAGTGATAGCAGATGAAACTCCCAGCATAGTCTTTGAACTCTCCTTCACCATCAGCCAAAGAGAAGCTTCAGTTAATCTTCACTAAAAATGACAGTCTGCAAGTATTCTGAACCTCCAGGTCAAGGCTAAGTTGGCAAGAATTAAATGGAGAGAAAACCATTTTACGGGGTCACTGCTAAGCCCAGAATCATGGGATTTCTGAAGTGTTGATGGTTGACTAAATCAAAGGCCTCAGTTAGGTCGGTAAAAATGGTTCTAATAATGTAAGCCTCATACATCGTGTCTGAAATACCACTGGTGCTTTAAGTAAAGCTGATTTGAGAGAAAGGCTAGCTGTGAAACATAACTAGACTGTAGTAAGAGAATTTCCCTCACTAGGGAATGAGCATCTGGGAAAAATTTCACATAACCTTGGCAAGACACCAGGAATCATAGCCACTGTATCAGACTCTGATTTTTGATCCTCTGTATAATGCAAAATACCAAACTGATCACTGTCTCCAGAAGGAGTGGACACAAAGACTCATTTGGCCTTCTATAGGGGTTCTAGACAGTTCAAGGAGCAACTAAATAATTTCAAGCTTTTGCATTCATATTTCTCTAGGACACTTTTTGGCGAGCTTTACTTTTGCCCTATGGTCTTCCCAGATGACTCATCCTTTCATCTTTGACATAGAAAATGATAAACCACACTTCTAGCTGCGTTTCCAGTGAAGCAAAGAGGTAATGATATTGTATCTTCTTGCTTTTGTCACTGACAGTCATGGAATTCCTAAAGAGTTTATCATTTCTCGTGAAGTATTTTTTTTTTATTTTAGAAAGCCAGTCCACTTCTCATGAAGTATTTTTTTCATTTTAGAAAGCCAGTCAAACAATGGTGGAGAAAGGCTAAGGAACATGGAGAAAGGCTTAGCTATTTAGTTGTATCTGTGAGCTATTTTCTTCATGACGTTGTGCATTTCTGTTTTTAGATTAAATGAAACCCTTTATGTTCTAGGTAAGCATGGTATATGAATCCAAAGATGGCTTTTTTTGAAAGGTGGCTTTTGTAACTGACCAATATTAGAAATATAAAGGTATCGGTGTGAGTAGGTAAGTGATATTACAGGACTGGAAAGCAAAGAACCATATGATAAGTTAATGCAAAAAATATGATAAAAAGGAAAAGGCTGGAATTTAAGAGTGGGCACTAAATTCATTTGGACTGTAAATGACTGTAGTTTAAAAAGAGAACCTTGGAGGCTAACCAGTTTTTATAAATGGATTTGACTTTTTCTGGGGTTTTCTATATTTGTTCTCACACCAGGACATTGGAATGCCTTCTCTCTCCTTTTGGTGGGCCAATGCAATAACTTACACTTCTCTTGTGCCAAAGCTCATCTACAGAGTAACATAAATGAAGTCTTTCTACATTAAGTTCTGACTACTCAACTAAATACACAAAAGAACTAGAAAGGGCATATCTACTCATTAGCCAGTAGATGTACTAACTCAAATTCATATCATTTTAGAGTTAAAATGGGCCTTTAAGGTTACATTACTTTTAACATTGATACTGTAAAAGAAATTTCTTTCATAGCATTTCCAGTATTATCATCTACACATTGGTTAAGTATGTTCAGGGCTACATTACTTTTAACATTGATACTGTAAAAGAAATTTCTTTCATAGCATTTCCAGTATTATCATATACACATTGGTTAAGTATGTTCAGGGCCAAACAAATCCCTGCTTCAGATGAATACCCCCTCTATTGCAAGATAAGTTGAACAGAAAGATTTCTTCTTATGGTAGACTAAAATTTGCATACGCATGGCTACCTTGGTTGATATCCAGCCTCCTTCACTTATCTGATTTTGCATATATCAGCTAATCTCTCTATGATCCAGTTTCTATATATGTAAAATAGAGATAACATGTATACACAACAGAGTACTAGTCTGCCAAAAAGAGGGGCAAACTTGACTCATTCGTAGGAAAATGTATGCACCTTGAGACCTTTATGTTGAGTGAAGTAATTCAGACATACAAGCATAAATATCACATGGTTTCTTATATGAAAAACAATATATATATATATATATATATATATATATATATATAATATGAAACAAAACACATATAATAGGAAAAACGAAACAGAGAAAAAAGGTATTGTAATCCAGCAGGGACAGTGTATCTAAAGTGTACCTTGACTTATTACAATTCTCTTAAACGTTTCATATGTTCTTTTGCACATTAGTCTGGGTTTCAATCTGTATATATGATAATTAACTTTATAAAGTCTGATAAATAAATGAATCTGATGTTGGAAAAATAAAAGGGGGTGAAGGAAGGGGAGAAAAAGAAATGTGTTACATACATGTACCAATTCCCTACAGTGTAATCATTATGTTCTGTACACATGTACTAATAAAGGTTAAAAAAAACCTGGAAAATATAGTACCTATCTCATAGGATTGTTGTAGGTATTGAACATGTTAACAAACATCAAGTGCTTGCAGTATTCCTGGCACAAAATAAGTGTTCACTCAATGTCAGCTCTTGTCTTTGTTGCTAATATTACTGCCACTTTTACATATGCTATCATTAAGGACACCTTTAGTGACACATATCAATCCTCTTCTACCAGCTCTTCAAATATTTGAAGACTCCTATCCAGAGAATGAACTTTAGAGGTGTGCATCCCATCTCTAATCCTTATTAATTCTGTATCTGACAAGTTATCTGATACCTTCATCCTAGATACCTTCAGGGAAAACAGTATCTACTGCATAGCATGGCTGTGATGATGAAAGGAGATGATACTATACTGAAAGTGTCTCATACACAGTAGGTACTTAAAACGTCAGCTACCTTTTCCTTTTCCTTCTCCAATCCTGTATTTTCTCTTTTCTAGGTACTAAAATTCCTAATTTCTAATCTTTCTTTATATGATTTTCTAGCTGGTGTTGTCTTTGTTTTATTATAGTTTCTCGATTATCTTTTTCAAGAGGTAGTTTTGAGGATGAAAAACATTGTTCCAGGTGTTGCCAAGTACACTATGCAGGGTTGCTCATCTAAAGGCATATGTGTTTTCACAGTGATTCTCATAGTGATTCTCTTTGCTTACTGATTTCCTTTTTATCCTGGAACACATGCTAATGAGTGATCAATTCCATCAAAACTTTAAGTTAGACACTGAAATCAGAGCATCTGCACTGGCCAGCTCCTGAAGCTCTTTCCTAGGACTCTGCTTTCTTAGTGGGTTGTGATGCATACATAATGAAGTGAGTCTAATCCTCATGGTATATACTGAGGGACACAATTGTCAAAGTGTTCCTTTCAATTCATTTTATGTGGATGCTTTGCAAAGTAACGTTCTCAACTAAAAGGAAATTAATTTTAATGTATTAGTACTGGTTAGGTACATCCTAGGCATGTATAGAGAGCATGTTTTGAAACTCTAGGCACAGAGGTCAGTTTTCACCTTTCCAGTTTTCTGAAAGCAATATTCTACAGAATGGCGAGAAAATCACAAAGAGTAAAAAAACTTGATGTCAATTACTATCTATGCCCCTAGGTAAGTATATGACCTTGGATCAGTTATTTAACTATTTGTATCATGTAATTCTCTCATCCACAAAATGTAAGGGTTCGACTTTGTAAATTTAAATATCCATTTTGGGTTCAATAAGGTATGCTTCTATTCTATAGCTTTATGGTTAAAGAATCATACTTTTCCACCCCATCATCCCATACTTGCCGTTTTATACAGCTATCGCTACTTATCCCAGACAAAATAGAAGTTATAAACAACTTTTATAATTTAAATAGAGAACTGAAACTGTAGAGCATTTCTCTTTCTAAACTTTTACTTATATAATTTTAAAGCAGTTACATAAATTGTGCTTCATAAAGATTATCATTATACATCCAAGGTTAAAGGGAAAATTTAATATTTACAACTGAGTTACAATAGAGACAGTTACAACAAGCAAGACCATTTATACTGTGTTAACTATAGAAAATGGCTTGGACACTGACCTTCAGTAGACACTATATTCCTCACAGTTCAATATCTAGCAATACATTATGAGAAAGTCAAGAATATCTATCACCCATTACTTTGTGCCAGAAATCATATACCATAAACATGCTTAACATTTTTATTATTAATTTACATCTTAAAATAGCTGTCAAAACTATTGCAAGGTAAATAGCTTTTTGCCTCTAGTGCACATAAAACTATTGGATTAACAGTTTTCAATATACAGGCTGCTCTTTTGAATAGGTTCGTCTTTTTTTTTTCCAGTCTTCCAAGAAAACAGTTAATTAAAAACTCTTCCTTTGCTCTACTTAAGATATACTTTCCAAAAGAAGTTTTAAAAATTACCACTGTTTGTATATGTATACAAAAAATAGTTAAGATAGTTATACCACTAGATTTCTGAGTTTGCTGAAGAGAAAGATTTGTGCTGGTATTGTTTGGCCAACTGAATGCAGATGTCTTATGCTCTGGATGAATGATTTGGGGATGACAATGGGAAACGTATGTACCACTGCTGATCCCTGATTGATGTGTTTTGAAATTTTGTTTTTCTTCTTTTTCTTTTTCTTTTGAAATAAAATGGATTTGGAAAAAAAGAATTATCACTGTTGGTTATTAATTTTAAAACATTACATAAAACACTGATAAAACTTGTGTCTTTTTTGCTTCTAACTTGAGAAACACCACAATGACTCATGAGTTATTGGACACTGACAAAGGCATGGCATGACTGTCGTATAGCTCATGGTACTTTCCCTCTATAAGCATGTTCTTGAATATTAAGAATGTTTAGTTAATCACACACACATATTTGTAGAATGGGAGTTCCTACAGTATTTTCCAAGGTACATTCTTTTTGCTATCATGTATTTCTTCACAGAACTAAAAAGGTAGCAAATATGGAAAACAAAGAACCTCTATTTTTCTACATTTTTTACATTCTTCTGTTAAATTGTTGCAGTGGCTAAAAGATGAATCAAAATAGTAGGAAAGGGGGAAATCTTGGCTAGGCACAGTATCACTTATGCTGGTATTTCTAAAGGTTAGAGTAATTTAGAGCCAGGCTTACTTCCCATCCTTAGTTTACTTCAACAAGACAATCACTTCCAGGTTGACATATGTAATCTCTCAATAATCTGTTCCATGCCTGGCTGGAGAAGAAGAAACTGTAGAGTTTCTAAAGGTCTATATTATTATTCTGCTTTCTCCAGGTGGGATCCTTGTTGTTTTCCCTTAACTGTGAACAAGAAGCCACTACATAGCAGATGGTAAGAAAGGAGGACTGAAGTTTAAATTAACAACCATCACCAACCAGTATTAAGCCTCCCTTTGAAACCACAGGAACTGTGAAATCTGAGTCTACGTTTCTGTTGAAGGTCAACAAAGCAGGGCCTTCTTAGGACAGACAGAGTTTACTGCCTTTCTTAGCATAAATACACCAAGCAAGAATATATTAAGGAAAGATAATAGTGTTATCACAAATTCAGTAATTATAATAGGACTCTTTCCTCTTCAATTAAATAGTTAAAAGGGAGCTGGGAATCACACAAAGAAATTCATTCCTTCTCCCCCCTTTCCCAAGTTGATTTATGCATAGTCCCTGGAGATGCAAATTAACCTCTTCATAGACCAAAAGCCCCAGCTGTTTTGGAAAACCTATGACAAAGCTTAACTAAGGTTCACACATGTACACATAAAGCCTCCATAACTATTAAGCTGGGTATTACAAAGCTGCCTTCTCAATCAAGGGTCCAAAGCCAGCCTTAGTGCCTCCCTTGTCCTTAGCCAGGCTGCCCTGAATACACCTATAGTATTTAGTACTGCCTGAAGCATTGTGGATTCTGGGAAAGTAGATACTTTAAACAAAGCTAAGGAAGAGATATAAACCATAAGGCTTTAAAACCACAATTCATCATTTATTATCAGATAGAAGCACTTGAAATCTGAGAACACTATTTCTTTTTTTTAATTTTATTTAGAATGAAAAAAAAAAAACCAAACAAA
>PVJX010043437.1:0-13674 GCA_004027295.1 Dolichotis patagonum
CGAAACTCTGTGAATGTTCAGGTCTTTTATATAAAATGGTGTGGTATTTGCATAGAACCTATGTAGATCCTCCTGTATATTTTAAATCATCTCCAGATTATTTATAATACCTCACTCAAGGTAAATACGCATATTATGTAATAGTGTGTAAACACTATGTAAACTTCAGCATTTACTGAGTAATGACAAGAAAAGTTCTACATTTGGCACATATGCTTTTCTTTTCAAAGTATTTTTGATCTGAGGTTAGTTGACTCAATGCCAAACCCACAGGTCTAGACAGCTGATCGTATTGATCTTCCCACAGTTTGCTACCCTAGGGACTCACCCCCCTTTTCCTTTGTCTTGTCACTTCTCTAGAAAATTTACTGTCCTTTTGCTAATAGACTGCATATGCTCAAATTCTAACTATCCCTTTGAGGTCCTCATCCCCAGGTACTCCCACATGCAAGTATGACACACATGCTAATAAATGCCTGGTTTTCTCTTCTTAGTCTACTTTTTGTCAGTCTGATTCATCAGACCACAGCCAATGGACCTAAGCTAAGTGCAGGAGAGGAAAATGAAAAATTTTCCTAACTTATAACAAAAAACAAAACCTGATACCAGTTATAATAGTGCTTAAGCAAACTCTACAAAGCATGTGACTTTTATTTTTTACTATTACATGTTGTAATCATAGTGTCTTTATAAGTGAAGATTTCAAATTTAAACAAAAAAATCTGCAATCCTCATCAAGAGAATTTTTAAAGGGAGCAAGTGTAGTGTGCAAACAAGTAGCCTGCTGGGCAGAGTTCAACAGTGTCTTCTCTGAGGGTCAGCTGCTCATTACTCCACTCCGCAGTGAGGGGTAAAACAGCTGTGAGCACCTCAGTTCTGTTCAAACATTATCCTCTAATAAGTGAAGAAAATGTGGTTGTGCAGTAATAAAAGAGGAAATGTATTGTTAAATATAATACTAACTATGAGGGTCCAATGTATAGATTTCATTCACAATGCAGAGGCAAATAGATTTAAATTACAGGTGAGTTTTGATATAAGAAAGTTAAAACCACATAGTTCTAAAAAAAAGTCTTTTTTCTTCAAAGTCTACCAACTGTTTCAGAAAGCACCTGAAATTTGTAGGATGATTTTTATATAATGATCATGTCTTAACATTCTATTTAGGCTTATAGGCATGATGAAAAAAATAATTTAAACTTTGTTCTTTCTATTTGGTCCTATTGTATGTGTAGCAGGTATACATACAGTGAATCTCATTCCACAGGAAGTTCGGAAGACTTCTTCAGTAGATGGTATATTTGTTGAAATTTAAACTTCACAGAGAAAATTGATCTAGTTTTCACAGTAGGTAATCATCCATATGGCTTAGCAATCAACCCAGAATTTGCAGTTTCTCACATTCACTATGATATTTCTTCCTCTTGAGCTTTCTCTCAGCATGTTCCTTCTGCTCAGTTCCTAAGACTGCATCTTCAATCAGCGTTCCTAGTCAAGTCTTCCACGAGACTGAACACAATCTTTTCTCCCTTCGAATGTTGAATCTTTCCTATGATCCTGCTCAGACAATACTTTGGAAATAGTGAATGTGATGAGCTTTCTCATGCTTTATTAGATTGTCAAATCTCATGCACAGGGATTATACTTTGAGGATGCACCAATCCTCACTGGAAAGTGGCCTTATTGATATAGAAATGATATCAGACCTCCAAATGGTTTAAAGGAAATATTACAACTCCCCACCTGTCAGATGTCAGATACATTGAGTTTGTGTTCCCCAAAACTGAAGAGTGAATTTTAAATAACAACAGAGGTTAGGAGTAGCAAATATTCATTGAAGGGGAGAAATAGATCTCCTGAGAGACAGGAAATCCTGAGTGGGTTGCTGACAAGCCCACTTCACAGAGGAAGCTTCACAGAGAAAAATCACAAGGTGGGTACAACATGGGTCACAGCTATGATCAACCAATAAGATTACAAGTATAGCCACTTAGGTAGTATTGATCCAGTAGGGAAGCAAGTCACATAGCGAGTATACATGGAAAGAACAAAGACCTGTTCAAGAAGAGATAGGTCCAAGGGTCTGGGTCACTCACCGAGGGGACTGAGTTCTCTCTGGACTTTATTGGACCACGTGCCATACTTACCTTATCGCCTGGGAAGGCACACAGGCCTGGTCATTCCGTCTTTATCTTAAGGCTTGGCCTCCAACATGTGTTACATGTGCCTCCAGTCACAGCTGTACTGTGTTTTCAGTTTTTGAATTGACTCTCCCAAGGGTCTAGCCCTCTCTGACTACCTGTAATATTTCTACCTAACTCAATTGTCTATTATATTATTACTTACAAAAAAACTTCTCATTACTTCACACTACATAACAAGAATTAGGCCAGATTTCAGGCCAGAGGTTCTGAATGAGAACTCTTCTTTATTCTTCATGATACAAACAAGCGTTACACTTCCAACTCTCGCCCTAGCACGATAAACAATCCTTCTGTTTCACCTCTTTGGCTCCTTCTATTTCCTCAAACTTCACCTCAGTTTGTAGCTCTGGGAAAACTGGAGGGCAGGTCTTTTTTGCACTTGGTTGTCCCTATAGTACCCAGCACATTGTCACACATTCAGTCAGTGTGCATTGTGTATTGGCAAGATCAGGACGGTCAGAGATACTGTACTGCCGCTGTCTCCAAAGCAAAACTTGTGGCGCTGGTTGTCTAGAGTTCTGAAAACTAAAAGATGGGATTGAACACTTCCAGTTGGTCATACTGAGAAAATACCCATTAGCCTTCAGCATTTTCATTTTCAAATATATTTTAATCACAATAGCAAACAAGAATGTCCCCAGGAAATAAAAGTTACATGTAACAGTGGCTATTTTCATCAGGCAGACTATGACCAAAATATTTTTCTAGGGATTAGTAGACAGGCTGTTAGGAATGTCCACAATCTGCCCACATGCTTTCCTACACTTCCTTTTCTTTAGTCCACTATAACTTGTTTTATGATGATTCAGGTTCTCTATACTGAAAAAAGTCAAAAGTAAAATGAGAATAAGGTCAAAAGTCCTAAAACTGTTTATCTCAGATGCCTTCTTCTCCAATCCCCACAGCCACTGTTTCCGGTGCCCTGCACTGTAACCCACCGCTGGGAAAGCAGCGCCCAGCTTGTGGCCGCTGGCTCTGTTGTAACCAGAGTGTGTGTGGTACAAGGCCTGTTGCCAAGGAGACAGCCTAGAGCACTTCAACACCAGGGGCCTTTGCTAGTGGGGACAAGATCCCCTCCCAGAGATGAGCAGTTCCAGGAAGAAGCTCCACGGGCAGGGGCAAGTGTTTCATGTCCAAAACCTGGATTTTTCAGACATCTCAGGCTCACAGCTCTTCCTCTGTCTGGGAAGCAGGTGCTCTTCACTCCACTGAAGAGCTGAGCCTAACAATTTACAACAAAGAGTCAATACTTCTTGGAATCCGAAGGTAGTAATAAGGCTGTCTATCACCTGCACTTCGAATGAAAACTTAGATGCAAGCTGATTGTGAAATTACAGTGCAGCTCCATAATGGAAAGTTACAGGGACACTCAAAGTCATGTTCCCGTAGAACATGTAACAACATGGAGAAATGCTTGTCACACAATTCTCAAAAGAGGGAAAAGGAGGAAGCAAATTCACATTGCTAGTGTGCTTCTAAGGCTGTAAACAGATGAGAATATACATAATACTGTCAAACAGAAAGTATTACATAGTGTCCTTACTTAAAATTCTCAGATAATTATACAAGAAGTTAAATGCAGAGGAGTGAAAGAGAAAAAAGAGAGGAAGAAGAAAGTTTGCTATTGACTGGCTTAAGTATTTTAGTCATCGTATACCTAGGGAAATTTGCCAAAATTTTGGCAATGGTAATTTCTTGCTAAGATTCAAGGTGATTTATATTTCTTCCCTTACTTTTCTGTTTTCAGAGTTTTATAAGAAATATATGCAAACTGTTAGAATAACAAAAAGAAAATAATCATTAGTTCTAAAAATGATATATTTGATTTTTCCCCATCCCCTTTTCTCCCTTCAAAATATACCACATGCAGATAAAATTCCTTATGATGAATATGATCATTATGTATATCTAAAATGTACCAATAAATTTAAAGAAAAAAGATGCAAAAAAAACAACTAAAAAGAAAATTTTATATTTGAATATCATCATGAAAAGGAGATTATAGAGAAAGGAAATAACAAAGGTGGCTATGCCCACACAGCAGATGGTCAGAAAACTGCCCGGCTTCATGGCCTGAGGGTCATTTCTTTGAGCTTTGTTTCCTGTTGATTGAATAGAGATTCTATGTCTCAGCAAACTAAGTTTAGGTAGGTGGTAAGATGTGTTCACTAACATCTTATCTACTGTACAAATAAGTTTTTAATACACACTACCGATATTTCACTATAAAACACATTTTCTTATTTTAGAGATGTAAAAAATGTGTCATAGATTCAAAACTTGGTACTTTATAAAATTTCACGAGGATCAATCAAATAATCTATGTAAAATCCTTAGAAGACAATATGACAATAAATATTTGACGAATGTGAGCCATGAGTACAGACTTAAGGTGGCTAAGAAGAGTTGTCAGAATGAAAACTGGTCGCTACAGTGTGAGGAGGGCATGGACTGATGTGCAGCGTGGGTGAAAGTGGCTGGGTGGTAGGGAAGAGAGAATAGGGGTGAAGGAGCTCGAAGGATCTCCCCTTCTCAGCCACCTCTGAGGGACAGGAGGAGAAAACACAGCCCTTTTAGCAAGCAGTGTTATGCAGAGCTCTTGTACGTAAACATCGCAAATAACCTGGTAAGGAATTTAATAGAGAAAAGAAGAGTTAATAGAGAAAAGAGGAGGCAAGTTTAAGGTAGAGTGGCTTAAGTACGCAGTCTTTGTATGATGTCACTTGCCGCTAATATCCAGTGAGTAACCAACCACAGGACAGAGAGAGTCCTGCGGTTGCCAGGGTGAAGTGGAGATAGAGCTACAAAGAACAAAGCAGGCTCAGCTCTCTTTTCTTGGGCACGTTCTCAGGCACATGAGTAGACAACTGTAAGAGTGACTTTAAGAATGAGTGTGATTTACATGCTTGTAATAATGCATGTAAATTCCAATAGAGCAGTATAACCATAGTGCAAAAAAAAGGAGACATGCTAAAAAGGATTTATATTACATTGTTTCACATTTCCTAAGCTATTATAAGGCTCTAGGAAATTAATGCTTTTTCAAGCACTTTGTGTAGAAGACCTATTGTTACTGAATGTATTCATCATGATCTTGGCATTGGTAGAGTAAAAAGTTAAAGAGAGAGAACAAAAAGCATTAAAAAGTAACGTGTTTCATCATACTGCACAGTTAAGGGATGAATTTTTTTATTTCCAGAGGTCTAAAGCCCCCATCAAATGTTTACGATTTGCATTCTTACATTACATGAATTCAAAAGTGTTGGCAAAGTCTCCAGCTGGCAGTGAGGTAAAGAATGCTGATGAAGTGGGAGAACCCTGGCAGAGCAAGTCACCCCAACCCCCAACTGTTGAACTTTGTCAGGTTTTATATAGGAACAAGACCTGGTCTGGCAATAGTCCAAAAAAATGAAAAGCTCTGTGGTGCCAGGAACCCTATCAGGTCAACCAAAGGCTAACAGCAACTGCTGGCAAAGATATTCCTTCCATGTTTGTAATGTGCTCTCAGGAGGAAAATCAGTTCGCAGGTGTAGAGTAATAGCTATGGAGGGGCATGAAACATACTTCAAGCTTATGGTAAATTCTGGAGTTCAAGAGAACACAGCACATCATTTCTAGAGTATGTGACATTCAGGAAGAGATGGGCTCTTCAGATTTACTATCCAAATTCCCACAGAGCCGAATTCCTTTTTCTCAGGAAAGATTCAGCAAAGTGCATCAGATATCATAGATTCAAAAGGAATGACTGATACTCAGCACTTTGCATGAAGTTCATCTGCAAAGGGTTTTTCATTTTTTTTATGAGCATTTGTGCTTGCTGATTTTTAAAAATTGTTTATTTTGGTTTTTACAACAGAATCTTTCAGGTCCTCATAAAACAATAGGCTTTTTGAATCTTAGAGTGAAAAGACTTCTACCATCTCCTAGGCTCACATTGTTCCTTGTACCCAATCTCCTCGGAGGAGAACAGGCAAGTGGAGGTCCTAGAGAAGGGGGCCCCCTGCATCATCTGGGCTGCTTCTTAGCGTTGCCTCACCCTTGGCTGCTCATCACAGGATGAGAGCTGCTGGACCTGCCTGTGTAGTTGGATCCCACTTTCTACTGGCAGTAAAGCCTCGTGGCCTGGTCCCTGTCCCCAGCGGGTCATCGGTAAGCGTGCTTTGGTATCAGCAGTTGTGACTTTTGCACTAGAGGGCACAACTCAGTTCTAGATGTAAGACAGATTGTGAAAATGAACTCAGTGAAGCAGTGGTGAAAATCCGATGGAGCAAGTGTGATTATGAATATCGACTGACGCTTGGCCTCAGTGAGGAGATGAAGGGGGCAAAGAGAAGATGAGGCTGTGGTGACACAGGGCAGAAAGGCTCTGTTTCAAAAGAGTGGCCACTGGTCAGTTTCTGTTGATTTTTATCTGAAGAATGTGGGCCTTAAGGACAGCGCCTCTAAATTTTCCAGCAGAGTTGGTTTCTTGGGCACATGGCCCATACAACAGCCCAGGGCCTTAACTTTGAAGGTCCCACACTTGGTTTGATTCTCTACCATCCCATCTTGAAATTCCTAATTTTTAAACAATGGTGACTGGGTTTTTTTATTTTGCATCAGATTCCAAAAATGGTATTTATCTGTCATATTTTTAAGAGCAGTTGTATTGCACATAGTTTTTATAACATATTGCAGTTGTTAACATCCACCAACTAATTTAAATTTTTTTAATTTTATTTTAAAGAGTGTAAAATTAAACAGAACAAAACAGATCATAAGAAAACAATGTAAGAAACACAGATTTCAAAGCAAGACAACAGGAGATCTTCACTGTCTATCATCTTGTCTCTTATCCATATCTTCACATACACTGAATTCATATAAAACAAAATAGTATAAAACTGATCAGAACAGGATGATAAAGGCATTTTAGGTCTTCAAGACCAGACAATAAGGAAGCAAACAATGGCTGTTATAGTGTCTCTCATTCTCTTCAAATTAGCTGTCCGTAACTTCACATATGTTGAAATTAAACAAAACAAAACACACTAAAATCACTCTGAACAAAGAATAATAGTATTGCTGGATTTCACATCATGATGCTACAGAATCAGCACTGGGTACTGTAGTGTCTCTTTTTCTTCAAAGTAGCTGTTCATTTCATCGTGCATTATATAATCGATTCTCATAAACTGTTTAGAAGTTCTACACATGCATGAGTCTCTACATGTATACCTATCCTTTCTGTATTAGAGGGAAAAACAAAACAAAGCAAGATAAAACAAGACAAAACAAATTCCTAGAAAAACATGAAATGAAAAAGACATATAAACAATAGCAAAGAGCCCAGAACACTGACAATATAGGCCTTCAAAACAAGTATGAGTGTAACTAGGGTTGTTGTTTTACATAATGATCTTCCAGAGTTCCTCAGATCACCATACAATAACATGCACAACTGTTCCAATCTTGTGTTAACTATTTTGTTCCAAGAACTTATAGAATTTGTAGCATAATCATCTTAGTTATCCTGTGTTTACATAATTTTAGATATTTTTTCTTTTCCCTTTCTTTTTCCTTATTTTCCCTGAGATATTATTTTTTTCCCTTTAAACAGATTCTTGTCCTTTCACTGTGTTTATTGAGTTTTTTGTATCTTTATGTACTCTTACCATTTCTTACACTAGGGAGACTATATGGTATTTACACATGTGAGTGTGGTTTATTTTGCTTATAAGTATGGTTTCAAGTTGTGTCCATTTATTTATAAATATCTCAATGTGATCATTCTTTATAGCTGAGTAGTACTCCATTGTATAGAAATACCACAACTTTTTTATCCATTCCTCAGTTGATGGGCATTTAGATTGTTTCCAAGATCTGGCTATTACAAATTGTGCTGCTATAAACATGGGTGCACATATATCACTGTGATATAATGTTTTCAGTTCTTCTGGGAATATTCCTAGAAGTGAAATAGCTGGGTCAAATGGGACCTCCAAACCCAGCTTTTAGGGGAATCTCCAGACTGACCTCCACAGTGGTTGCACCAGTCTATACTCCCACCAACAGTAGGAGTTCCTTTTTCCCCACAGCCTCTCCAGCATTTGTTGTTGGTAGTTTTCTTGATCCTGGCCATTCTTTCTGGAGTGAGATGGAATCTCAGTGCTGTATTAATTTGCATTTCTCTCATGACTAATGATGATGAACATTTTTTTCATGTATTTATTTACCATTCATATTTTTTCTTCTGAGAATGTTGTATTCATGTCAGATGCCCATTCTTGCATTGGGTCTTTGAATTTTGGGGATCTGATTTTTTAAAATTCTTTAAATGTTCTGGACAGAAGTCCTTTGTCTGAGGGACAGTTGGCTAAGATTTTTTTCCCAATTTGTGGGTTTTCTTTTCATTATGCAGGAGATTTCTTTTGACTCTTTAATAGGACATGATCCCAGTTGTTGATTCTGTGAAGTATGTTATGTGCAGTTTGATTCTTGTTCATGAATTCTCTACCTACCCCTATGTCTTCAAGATTTCTACCTAGTCTTCCAACAGGTTTACTGTTTCTGTTTTCTTTTTTCTTTTTTAAAAATTTTTTAAATTTTATTTAAAGAGAAAACAAAACAAAACAAAAAAAGGGTAGCAACAATACAGAATTCCAAGGAAAAAAAGAAAACACAAAAAAACTAAGAAATCATTACTTGATAACTTACATCCTGTCATCTAGGAAATAGTTGTTCAAGTTACAAAATTAAACCATACCAAGTACACATTCAAACAATGAGACTGTTAACAGTTCTGCTCCATGATCTAGCAAAAACCGTAATATGGTCATTCATCTTACACACTTAACCATACATGCAATTATATCCTTTAGAGCTCTTTCTTTCCCTCTCTGTTTTACAGTAGCAATTACACATTTTGGGTTTTATTACTCCTACATTTCTTATTATTTTTATACTAGAGACACAATGTGATATTTATAAATATGATTCTTATTTATTTCACTAATGAGGATAGTCTCAAATTATCTCCATTTACGTATGAATGCCTCAAGATCATCCTTCATAGCAGAGTAATATTCTGTTGTATAAAAATACCACATCTTTTTCATCCACTCTGCAGTTGATGGACATCTTGTTTGTTTCCAAGATTTAGCTATTACAAATTGTGCTGCTATGAACATGGGTGCACATATATCACTGTGATATGACCTTTTCACTTTTTCTGGGAAAATACCCAGTAGGGGAATAGGTGGGTTGAATGGAGCTTCCAGTCCTAATCTTCTGAGAATTTTCCATACTGATTTCCACAGTGGTTGCACCAGTCTGCACTCCCACCAATAGTGGAGCAGTGTTCCTTTTCCCCTCAGCCTCGCCAACATTTGTTATCAGTTGATTTCTTGATGGCAGACATTCTTTTTGGGGTGAGATGAAATCTCAGTGCTGTTTTAATTTGCAATTCTCAAATGACCAGTGATGGTGAACATTTCTTCTTGTATTTATTTGCCCTTTGTGTATCTTCATCTGACAACTGTGTGTTCATCTTAGATGCCCATTTTTGGAGAGGGTCTTTGAATTTGGGGGGCTTGAGGTTTTTCAATTCTTTATATGTTTTTGATATAAGTCCTTTGTCTGAGGGATTGCTGGCTAAAATTCTTTCCCATTCTGTGGGTTTTCTTTTCACTCTGTTGGTGATTTCTTTTGAAGTGCAGAAACTTTTCAATAATATGAGATCCCAGTTGTTAATTCTCTGAAGTGTTTCCCGTACAGTTTGCGTTTTGTTCATGAATTCTCTGCCTATCCCTATGTCTCCAAGACTTCTACCTACCCTATCTTCCAGTAGATTTAGTGTTTATGTTTTAATGTTTAGGTCTTTGATCCATTAAGACTTTAGTTTTGTGCATGGTGATAGGTATGGATCTAGTTTCAGTCTTCTGCATGTGGAGAGCCAATTTTTCCAACACCATTTATTAAAGAGGCTATCATTCTTCCAGTGAACATGTTTAGTCCTCTTGTCAAATATCAGGTGGCTGAGTGTCTTTGTACTTAAACTTGCATCTTCTAATCTGTTTCATTGATCCTCAGGTCTATTTCTTTGCCAGTACCATACTGATTTTATCACTGTGACTTTGTAGTACAGTTTCAAGTCAGGAATTGAGATACCTCCTGCCTTGCCTTTATTGCCCAGAATTGCCTTTGCTATTCTAGGTTTCTTCTACTTCCAAATGAATTTTAGGAGTGTTTTCTCTAGATATGTAAGGTAGGTTAATGGTATTTTGATTGGGATTGTGTTAAATTGTATAACAGTTTTGGGAGTATGGCCATTTTCACAATGTTGGTTCTTCCTAGCCTAGAGCAAGGAATATCCTTCCATTTTCTAATATCCTCTTCAATCTCCTTTTTTAGCATAGTATAATTTTCAGCATATAGGTCTTTTAAATTCTTAGTTAGGTTGATTCCTAAGTATTTCATTTTTTTAGATGTTATTGTGAAGGGCGATATTTCTCTCTCGGTGAGTTTCTTGTTTGTGTACAGGAAAGATAATGATTTTTGCACATTGACTTTGTAGCCAGCTACACTGCTGAATTTGCTTATTACCTCTACTAGTCTTTTAATGGAGTTTTTTGGATCATCTATATAGAGTATCATGTCATCTGCAAATAGTGATAATTGAGCTTCTTCCTTTCCTATTTTTATTCCTTTTATTTCTCTCTCGTCTGATTGCCCTGGCTAGTGTTCCCAGAACTGTATTGGAAAGGAGTGGTGATAGTGGAATCCTTGTCTTGTTCCTGATTTTAAAGTGAAAGCTTTCAGTTTTTGTCCATTTAGTATCATATTGGCTGTTGGTTTGTCATAGATGACCTTTATAAGGTTGAGGTAGACACCATGTTTTCTGAGTTTCTGAAGGGTTTTTATCATGAACATTATGATACATGGACTTTATCGAAAGCTTTTCTGCATCTATTGAGATGACCATGTGGTTTTTGTTTTTGGCTCTGTTGATGTGGTGTATCACATTTATTGATTTGCATATGTTAAACCACCCCTGCATTCCTGGAGTGAACCCCACTTGGTCATGATGTATAATCTTCTTGATGATTTGCTGCATTCTATTTGCCAGTATTTTGAGAATCTTTGCATCAATGTTCATTAGTGAGACTGGCTTATAGTTCTCCTTTTTGGTTGGGTCTTTCTCTGGTTTTGGTATGAGAGTAATGCTTGCCTCCAGGAATGATTTAGGGAGGATATTTTGCTTTTCAATTTCATTGAAGCGTTTAAGGAGTATTGGGATCAAATCTTCTCCAAATTTCTTGTAGAATTCAGCCATGAATTCGTCAGGACCTGGGCTTTGCTTTGTTGGTAAGTTTTTTATTACATTTTCAATTTCAAGAGTTGATATTGGATTATTCAAAATTGCTATATCGTCTTGGTTGAGCTTTGATAGTTCATATGTTTCTAGAGATCTGTCCATTTCCTCTGTGTTTTCCATTCTATGTGAGTAGAGATTTTCAAAGTAGGTATTCATGATCTTTTAAATTTCCATAGGATCTGTAGTAATTTCTCCCTTTTCAGTCCTTATTGCATGATTTTGGGTTTTTTCTTTCTTTTTCTTTGTAAGGTTAGTTAGAAGTTTTTCAATTTTGTTTATTCTCTCAAAAAAACAGCTTTTTGATTCATTAATTCTTTGTATTTTTTTTTAGTTTCAATTGCATTGATTTCTGCTCTAATCAATACTATTTCCTCTCTTCTGTGAGCTTTGGGTTTCACTTGCTCTTCTTTTTCTAGAAGCTTGAGATGAAGCATTAGGTTGTTTATTTGTGCTTGATATGACAATTTATTGCTATATATTTCCCTCTTAAGACCACTTGCATTGTATCCCACAGATTACAATATGTTGTTTTTGCATTTTCATTGAATTGTAGGTATTGCTTTATTTCTTTAATTTTATCTGTAGCCCACTGGTTGTTTAAAAGATTGTTATTTAATTTCCATGTATTCATGCAGGTTTTGCAATTTCTTTTGCCATTAATTTCCAATTTTAGTGTGGTTTGGTCAGATACTATGCATGGGATAATTTCAATACCCTTGCATTTACTTAAAAATGTTTTATGGGATAATATATGGTCTATTTTGAAGTATGTCCCATGTGCAGCTGAGAAGAATGTGTATTCTGATGTGGTTGGGTGGAACACTATGTAAACATCTACTAAGTCCAATTGCTCACAGGTATGATTCAGTTCTATCACTTCTTTGCTGACTTTTTGTCTAGTTGATCTATCTTTCTGTGACAATGGGCTGTTAAGGTCACCTGTAATAATTATGTTCTTGTGTACTTGGTTTTTCATGTCCATTAGTAGCTGTCTTATACAGTTGGGTGCTCCTGTGTTTGGTGCATATATATTTATAATTGTTAGTTCTTCCTCTTAAATTTTTCCACTTATGAGTATGTAGTGACCTTCTTTGTCTCTTTTAATCCTTTTAGGTTTGAAGTTCACATTGCCTGCAAATAGAATAGTTAACCCTGCTTTCTTCTGGGTTCCTGTTGCATGGAATACTGTTTTCCATCCTTTGACTTTTAATCTATGAGTTTCCTTTTGGGTCAGATGTGTTTCCTGTATGCAGCATATTGTGGGCTCGTGTTTCTTGATCCATTCTGTCAACCTATTTCATTTGAAGTTGAATCAAGGACATTTACATTTATGGATATCACTGATATGTACTGGATCAACTTTGCCATGTTATGTTTCAATAGTTTGCTTTCTGCTTTTCCTCCTTATTTAATTGCTTGTCCTACCTGGTGGTTTCTTTTTGTTGTTCTGGGGATTGTGGTCATTTTTGCCTCTGTCTAGTATATCTTTCAACACTCTTTCTAGAGTTGGTTTGGTGGACATGAATTTCATCAGTTGTTCTTTGTCATGGAAGTATCTTGTTTCCCCATTACATTTGAATGAAAGTTTTGCTGGGTACATCAGTCTGGGTTGAAAATTGTTTTCTTCCAGGGCTTGAAATATCTCACTCTAAGCATGTCTTCACTTGAGGGTTTGTGCTGAAAAGTCTGCTGTGATTCTAATGGGCTTTCCTCGATAGGTGACCTATGTCTTTTCTCTAACAGCTTTTAGTATTCTGTTTTTATGTTGCATGTCTGAGATCTTAATTATTATGTGTCTGGGTGTAGATTTATGTTGGTTGTGACTGTTTGGCATTCTATATGCCTCACTTATCTGCATATCAGATTTTTTCCCCATGTTTGGGTAATTTTCTCCTATTGTTTCTGTGAATGTTTTAGATATGTCATTTGTATTGACTACAGCGTCTTTACTAATGCGTATTAATCTTATATTGTTGCTCTTGGCATCATCTTGAAGCTTCTGGATTGTCATTTCATACTGCTTTGTTATTTTTAAAAGTTCTGTCCTTTCATGATCACTAATTGTGATCCTGTCCTCAAGGTCCGAAATCCTATCCTCAGCTTCATTTAAATGGT
>PVJX010043438.1:0-13659 GCA_004027295.1 Dolichotis patagonum
TTCTGAATGCTGGCAGTCTATCATATTTTTTGCTTTAAAATGCTTAGGATTTTGCTTCTTGTTGATATGCCAAGGAAACACTGGCTTTTGAGGTTTTTCTTTTTCTTTTATTGTCAATCATGTTTCTTATTCTGGGGCTAAAACATCCATCACATCAAAGGGTATAAGGAAAATCAGGAAAAATAAAATCACGTTCTGTCCAATCTGAAGGGATCATTCACACGTGTAAATTCTTTCCACCTTGTGCCACATATCAACCTATTTCTTACAGCTATCATTTTAGAAAGCAACAACGTCTTTCACTGTATAGCATTTCTTTAGGAAACACTTCAGGAGGACTAAAAACAAACAAAAACTAACAAAGTATGAACTTTAGAGTCAGAGGGACACCAGTTCTCACCATGTGCATAAGCTGAGTAATAGGAGCGGGATTCCTCTGCAGAATGGATGCGATGCACATCCCTGATTTATTCGACCTGTGAGGGAGAAATAGGATAATGCCTGAGAGCATTTGGTACGGAACCCAACACCAAATGCCAGCTAGTGTGACTATAGCCATTATTGTTACTGGCATATTAACCTTTACCTTATTTTCAAAGAATCATCTTTATATTAGAACACTTGGAAAATTAAGTTATGCCAAAGGAAAAAGGCAAACCATATATAATTCCACTGACCAAAACAACACTCTACATTATTTTATTTTTTATCATTTTTCTCTATGTAAATATATTCAGCTATATAAACAGAAAATTTTCAAGTCTAGAACCATAATATATTGTACTGTTTTGTAGGTGAGCTCTTTTTGTGAAGCTGTATATCAGAATTGTCCTTTGAATGCTAGTCAAACTGACTGCATCTTGTGCTGGTCCCCAATTTATCTGTCCAGTGGGTCCCCACCAGATTGCAGTGCAACAAGTTTTTCCACCATCTTGGCTGGACAATGCTTACTGAGACTGGTAGGGTTTTCAGTAAGGATGGGATGGGAGTGGAGTACACACAACTTTTCTCAAGGACCCTTTTTGCTTTTAATCCTGATTTTGCTGATTTAATTAATGCCCTATAAAACCCTTAGCCTAAAACTGGTAGGGTTTTCAGTAAGGATGGGATGGGAGTGGAGTACACACAACTTTTCTCAAGGACCCTTTTTGCTTTTAATCCTGCTTTTGCTGATTTAATTAATGCCCTATAAAACCCTTAGCCTAAAATATTCATTGCTCTGTAAATAAGCCTTAGTAAATACATTTACTTGCTAAAAACACTTCAAGCAACAGAAGCTTATGAAGAAAATATGTTAGTGAGAAACCTCACCTTTATACTCTGAATTAAGCATGTGCATAAGGCAGGCAGGATAGAATTCCTGATTTTGCTCTTGACCAGAAGCCAGTCAATCAAGCAAGGCCCCGAAAACAGACACCAAGTTTGGTAATCATGATTAATAGTAATTATTAACTTTTCACAGAAGAGCTCTAATAACAATTTCTGTTTCCTTCATAAGCAGGTGAAGCTGGAGATCGTTCCTCTCTAGTTATTCAGGTCCAACGTGTACCTTCTGTGCTTCTAGGATTTTGGGATTTGCTTCAGTGTTCTACTTACCTCTAACCCATCTTCTTTCTCCTTAACCCAGAGCCTCTTCTTTCTCCTGCTGTGTGCTTTAGTGCTCTGTCTCCTCTATGAAGGTCTGTGCACAAAATTCCCTTTGTTCCACCACTTTTGTTCCTTCTCAGGGAGCTGTACTTATTCCAAAACCCTCAGAAAAAAATGCCTTTTTCTGTTTAGTGATGACCCATAAATTATTACTCTGTTTGCTTGAACCTAACTTGGAAAACCCTGTACCCGAGAAGGAGGGTTATACTCCATCCAGTTCACCGGAAACACTAACTTCTTAACTGAGGTCCCAGATTCTGGTGCAGTCCAAATAAAAACAGGCTGTACTAAAGGCAGCCTCAGCATTTGGTCACATCCAAATGAAACACAGGAGCAAATACAAAAGTCTTGGAAAGTCAAGCCAATCTTTATTCCAAGACCTCATAAGGAATATGAAAAGGGAAAGACTGTGTGGCACAAAACCCAGCAAGATTTCTTTTATAATGTTTTCACTCATTACAGTCTTCTGGCATCTGCATCTTTTCTTTCTTTCTTTCTTTCTTTCTTTCCTTCCTTCCTTTTTTTCTTTATCTTTTTTTAATGACCCCTTCCTCCCAATACTCTCCAGCCCTTGTGTAGCCTTCCTATTCACCTACCTCTATTGTTTTCCATCTATCTGAATGGCCTTGCTAATGAAGTTCTCATGGTACTTTCTCTTATTAATATCCTCAGAAAAATAGGAAAAGGTATGGAAATCAGCTACTATGAAAAGAAACAGAACAAAATGATCTTTGAAAAGCAGAAATTAGAAACTCTATAGAAGGAATGTATAATAACTTGAGAAAAACTCCCCCACCTAAAACAAAAAAAAAGCAATTTTTTAAGCAGAGGTCCAGAAATCTAATGTTCAAATAATAAAAGCTCCAAGAAGAAAATAAGAAGAAAGAGAAAATAAAATAGAGAAAATCTTTAAGAAAACAGTATTTTTAAAAATTCCACATGGACAGGAAAGGCCAGATTGAAACAACCCAACCCATATCAACACAGTGTATAAAAATAGACTAACAATGAAGTAGGTAAAATACCTCTCAAGCTTTCAGTGAAGAAATTGTCACATACAAGAGATCAGATAGAAGAATTGCTTTGGATTTTTCAGCTGGAATTTAGGAAATATTGGTGAATGTTGTCAACATTCTAAAGAAAATGTCCAGTGTAAGTTTCTAGAGACAGCCAACCCACTGCTGGAATATAGATTCAGAATATTTTCAGAAATGCAAGGTCTCAAAACTTCCTTGCACACAGCCTCAGGAAACTGCTTAAGAGCAAGCTATTTCAAAGAAGGTGATAAGTCAGTAAATACTAAGACAGAGTGTAGGAAACAAGAGAGATGGTATGAAAACCTTAGGACAGAGAGTAGAGATGGCAAGACACTCTGTACCCAGCAGAGAATAGACGACACTGAAAGTTTCCAGAGACAGATTCTGGAGGGTGAAACCTATATATGAGGTGAATGGTAACACATTGGCAGAATATTTAGGAAACTTCAGAACTGACGTGCTCAAAATTATACTGAAAAACAAATGAAGCAAAAATGCAAGTTACTTCTAAGGGAGAAACTTCTGTGTTCTATTAGTAGTAGTAGTAGTATTAGCAGTAGTATTGTTTTTCGGTACTGGGTATCAAACTCATGACCGTGTGCTTGCAAGGCAAACACTTATACCACTGAGCTAAATCCCCAGCCTTGTGTTATATGATTAATGACTCCGCCAGAGAAAAAGTGTTTGCAAAGTTGATCTACTACAATGTGTAGATTTGGTTGAAAAGAAATTATAGAAATGTGTTCAATACAAAGAAAAGAGTAACCTCAAGAAAAAATAAGCAGAGAGAATAGATAAAATAGAAAGCAAGAAATAACATTGGCAGAATAGATTTAAAATATAAATACTTTCCTTAGAAAAATTAAACCTGTCATTTAAAACAGAGATGGCCTCAAAATATAAAAAAAAAATCTGGCTATAATCTATCTTATAAGACATTATAATAGCACAAAAGTGGAAAATGAAGACATATAAGACATACCAGTCAAATAATAATCTAAGATAAAAATAAAATTTCTCTCTAAAAGGTCTAATATTAAATATTTCAGGCTTTGCAAACCATGAGTCTATCATAACTAATTACATCCCGTTATAGCATAAAGTAACTATAGACACTATAAAATGAATGGAAGCAGCTATGTTTCAATAAAACTTTATTTAAAATCATAGTCATCAGGCTGAATATGGTTCACTAGCCATACCTCACTGTCCATTAGTCAGTTAGCTTCTGGTCTTCTCCTGATCTTACTCCTTCCTCTTTTCCCTGCTCTGGCCTTCTCTGTTTTTCATCTGGGCTCCATCTGCTCCTGTCTTTCTGTCCTTCATCCACCTGAAGACTGTTCCCACCTCAGGATTTTGCTTTTTCAATTCCTTCTACCTGAAATATTCCTGCATTGTATTTTCACAAGGTCCAGTTCCTACTTCATGGACACAGCTGCTCAAACAGCTTCTCCTCAAAACAGCCTTCCTCAAAACTTTCAGCAAAGACATCAACCTTACCTTCCACATCAAACCACACTCATCTGGGATTCACTCTTCGTTAGTACACTGGTTGTGCTCTATTGGAGATTGAATTGTGATTTGTTTGTTTGTTGATTTGTTGGTAGTACTGGGGACAAAGCCTAAGGAACACTGAGTTACTTCCTCAGCCCCCACCCTCAAACTTTTTAAATAGAATCTCACTAAATCTCCTGGATAACCTTGAACTCAAAACTCTTTTTCCTCTGGAGTAGGTAGGATTAGAGCTGTGACATCATGTATAGCTTGAATTGTTTTCTTGGTGACCTACTTTCCTTGCTCAGAATGTAAACTCTGTGAATCAAGGAGTCTGTCTACTTTACTCACTGTTCCATTTCCAGTGCCTAAAACAGTGCCTGGGAAAGATCACTACAGCTAATTGAATATTTTTTGAGTCACTGGGTGAATGAATGAATGAATGGAGTGAATTAATTAAAAATAAATATATCTAGCAATACTGGAATAAGAAAATGTCTGCCCATAACCTGTATCTTTTCTTTTAATCTAGAAGGGTGAGTTTTACTATATTGTCAAATTAATTTTTTTTCATCAGTAATGGGATAAAAATAGGGAAGAATTTACCTCCCACTTTGATGAATGAATGCACAAAACATTTCTCCTGCAGATGACAGTTTTCTTATATATGTTTCACCACAGGTGATATATAGACAATAAAGCAAGTTGCCTCTAATTTCTTAAATTACTATTTCAAAATATTGTTCTAGTTATAATATAATCCTGTACAATCAGAAACAAAAAGCTGCTAGATGCTTCTGATCTATCTCTGTCTTCACAGAGTGTATAATAACCCAACGAGGAAACAGACTTGCAAAGTTCACAGAGAAGGCCGGTGAAGGCTCTAACTAACACCTCCACTATTAGTTAAGAGACCTTATCTGTGCATCTGCAGAAGCATGGCTTCTATAATCTCAAAAATCAACACACATAAGAGAATGGACCCAGCTACTAGGTGTGAAGCTCTAATGTCTAATGGATTCTTATCTCGCTGTTATAAACAAAATAGAGAATGAATATAGTTTAAAAGATAGTTCAAATTGTATTGTAAAATAGTTATACTTTTAAAAAAATAGTTCAAATTGTATATGAAATTATTTTCATCTTTCAAACAAACATGTTAACTTGATATTTAATTAGCTAAACATTGGTATCTTGCATAAAAATTAGTTGTTTTACCAATGTAGTTGTGTAATCATTGAAGTGTTTCCCAGAAAGTGTCTTTCATCCATTTTAAACCCTTTTTCTCTTTTTCTATTTGTCTAAGCAAATAGAAAAGTAGCTAAGAGCATTTGAAGTAGAAAGACCTTCCTAATCCTGACACTGTTTCTTTTTCCAGCCCCTGCTGAGGTCAGAGAAAGAAACCAAATTTGCTAAAAATTATCAATATCCTCTGTTATGGGCATTTAACAAATATGATCTCATTTGATCCTCATCACAAGATTTGAGGGTTTTTGTTTATTTTACAGATGAAAAAACAGGTTGGAAAAGGTAAATTTAATTTTATTCAAGGTCAAGGAAGAAAAATGAAAAATTTAGATTCAGACAGATATAAGTTCAAATTCCACCAGGATCTAACTACCTTGTTATAGCTTGTGTCTAGATGTCCTTGAAAAGCCTCAGGCAGTCATAGGTGAGACTTGTTCAGAAGTGGCTGAATCTAGGGTGTGTGACCCTGGAGTTGATTTATGGTCCAGTGCTATGCTCAGAGGCATTAGGATTAATGATGTGAGTGATGTCTTCCCTAAATAGCCTGCATAAAGAAGAAAGGACAGAAAGAACTATGGTTCTCTCTTTGTTGTTTTGCTACCTTCTGCCTGCTGTGAACTGTTTTTCCTCTGTGGTGCCACTCAACATTGGAGCAAACTTATGGACTGAAACCCCTACAAACTGCAAGCTAAATAAACCTTTCCTCCTTTAACTTTGAGCTTCAGGCTTTTTGTCTAAGTAAATAGAAAAGTAACTAAGACAGGATTTGGTACCAGAGAAGTGGGGTCTCCGCTGTGACATTACCTGCCCATGTGGCTCAAGAGCCTTTGGAAGGATGGCATTTGCTCTTAGACTCAAGACAATGTGTATTTTACCCTGGTAGAAAGTTTGCCTGCATTTTGACTGTGTCCAAAGACTCTGTCTGAGATAGAGAATAAGGAGTTTGAACTAATTATTTGCAGAAGAATTTCAAGGTAGTCTTAATATTAAGGTGGAAATATGGGCACTGTTGCAGGCTTTTAACTATTTATGTTGAGAATCAAGAGCAAAGAACTCAGCAGAATGATTTAAAACCTTTTTACTTTGTCCAGAAAGGAACCTCTAGTAAAGTTGTGGGCTGCAAAGATAGAGCAGAAGAACAAGAGAGATCTTGATTGCTGTAAGGATAATAGAAACGATGGCCTGAGGGTATCACAAAAAAGCAGAAGGGCTCTACCATTTATGGCCTCAAAATGGTAAAAGTGAAAGAGTTTGCTTTGAGAAAAGGGCCTCAGAGCACCATGCTCCAGGATACAAGTGGCCTAGGGATATTGCCTTGGTTTGTAGACACTAGATCCTTACAGCCAAGAGAAAAGGAAACCTGGCTACTACTTCAGCTGAGAGCAGACATTGGTGTCACCCATATGGTGCTGGTTTTAGGCAAATGCAGGCTACAAGAGTTGTGAGGTCAGAAAGGCTTCCACCCAGAATTCAGAAGGAGTTCTTGAAGGCTAGTCAGTATGCCCCTAAGAGGGTAATGTATGAAGCTGTGAGTGTGAAGCCAAAGGTGTAGTGGAGACCCCAGAAGTTTGTAGAAACCACAAATATGAATATTCTAGAAAAACTGCAAGGAGGGAGCAGAGTTAGTGCAAGAGAGAACCACAACCACCACACATGGCAATCTGTACCTGTGGCATGCACACATCTACCACAAAGAACATCCAAGAGGTAACATTCATGGGAAGTATAAACAGAATATAGATATGTAAGGCAGTGTATCTACATGGAGCATGCAAGAACCACAGTAGGAATGAGATATGGAAAATGAAGGAAGGAGAGTCCAGATTGGTTATCAACATTCCCTGACACAGCAATCAAACATACCAATTGCTAGTGTTGAGGAATTCCTCCACAGCCTTCATACTACAACCCATTTGGCTTAAACTTTAGAGTTTGGTACTAAGCATTGCTACCATTTGCAACCAAAGAAGACTATTAACTATTCTTCTCCCCTAACACTAGTTCCCAGCTCATAAGATTCTTGCTAAAAAAAAGTTATCTTGACTGTGGTTTTGAGGTTTGATAAATCCTTGGGTTTTGACTGTTTCAAAGCAGCCCTCTCTACCCTCCCATCATGTGTACCAAAGTTCAGTGAAAAGCCCCCTCCCCTTCATGGGAGCCTGGAAGTCATCATGCACCCTTCCTTTTCCATAACCCCTCACACCTGGTCATCTAACAAGTTCTGCTCACTCAGTTTCTTACATGTATCTCAGGTCCACTCTTCATCCCTGGGGAAGATGCAGGTACAATTTTTGTTGTGCCATTGCTGCTGTGGCTGCTACAGCTCTATGATAAGGAACCCATGGGGGCCACAGTTGCTGTACAACTGTAATCCAAGGCCCATAGCAGTTCATTTTCAAGACAAAGGAAGCCCTCTGAGATTGTAGAATTAAATTAAAGACTAAGCAAAAACTAACCTGGAAGGTCTGTGGAATATACCATCTTCAGATATTTCTTCAGAAAGTTCATTAAATATTAGTTTAAGTAAAGACTTCCATCTAAATTGTAATTTCCTAGTCACCAGGTCCTCAGGGTGGATTGCTAAGACTTTCATTTACAATACTGTATTTTAATCATTTTCTCCCTAAAAAATTCAAGGGCAGAAATAATTGTGAATAAAGGGAGCCCAAGATAAAATCAAAGGCAAAATTGTCTGGTGTCTCTCTTAAAAAGTATGCTATTGCCTATCCTCTACACTTTAACAAGTCTTTCTTTCTTTATACTAATGAGCTCCTCTTCATCCTTCAAAACCCTGCTTTAATCCCATCCCTGTGTAATGTCCTTCTCTGCCCCCACCAACACACACTCACCAAGAGAGTTGGTGCCTTCTTTTGCCTTCCACAGCTGCCTGTCCAGACTTCTCTTATCATACTCCATAAGCTTTTTAGAAATTTGTTCATTTACCTACTCCAGACAGTGAGCTCCTTAGGGGTGAGATATAGGAGAGAGAGAGGAAAAGACACAGTTTCCAAGTCAGTTAAATCATACTTAAATCAAATTCTTCCAAGAGTCCTCTTGTCAGACCACAGGGCCTGAAGCATGGGGGGAGGAAGTAAGAACTAATGAGCCAGACCACTGAGAAAGGAATCAGTGCCCATAACTTTACGCTTTATATAAAACAACACCCAACAACAGGAGGCTACGAGCCTAGATGGAGCAAAAGCAGGCAAAACTCCCAGGACCATCTATTGTGGTCAAATGTGAGCTGGTTTCCAGGACACATAAGGAGCAGATTCAAGAGTCCAAGATGATAAGGCTGATGCAGATTAGCCTAAGTGCCAGGATTTTGTTTTTAGTGAACATTCACTCTGCCCTTGACCTTGGGCTGGTAGTGAAGAAACAGGCTGAATCTAACATGGTTCTCTATAAGATTCAGAGAGATTTTCCCCAAGTTGAGCTGGCAAAGCACAGCCCCTACAGTGCATCACTCGAGACGGAGCATGGTCAGTGATGTGCTGGAGGAATGAGCAGGGCAATCTGAGAGCTCAGAATCAGAACTCACTGGCTGTGCAAAGGTGAAGGCCAACAACCAGCCCATGGGAGAGCTGAGACAGGGGCCCAACTCCAACCCACCCAGCCTGGGCAACTTAGTGACTTAGCAGGATCTTGTTTCAAAATAAAAAACAAAAATGAAGCCTGGGATTGTAGCTCAGTTCAGAGGCCCTGGGTTTGATTGCCAGGATTGAAGAAGGAAAAAACAAAAACTGCATTTCATGTCACACTGGCAGCAGCCTCCCACATCTCATTTATCTCTTGATTCCAAACTTCTTGATTGTCTAATGATTGACCTAGATCATCTAGGTTTGTGTAAGTGCACTCTGACATTCACACAATGACAAAAAACTGCCCAAGGAGACATTTCTTAGAGCACACTCCTGTGGATAAGCAATGTATGAGTATACTGGACTTCTTGCAGTGTGTTAATGATTTATGTCACCAAATAGTAGTAACTAAATAGAACTGAGTACACTAGCAATGGCTGTATTATTTTCAACAACTGTTACATTTCCCAGTAGCTTGCTATACATTTTCAACTTTACATTTTAAATTATCATATGATAAACTTGACCTTTTTATTTTAGTGTACAGGTCTACAAAATTTAACAAATGCATACATTTGTCAACACCACAATACCTGAGGACATAAAAGAGTTACCCATCCCCTCTGAGAGAAACTATGCTTTAGTGTTATCCCTTTTCCCCTAGATAATCCCCAGAACCACTCCTCTGTTTTCTGTTAAAATGTCTGTCTTTCCCCGGGTTACCTATGTGAAACCATACTGAGTATGACTTGTTGAGGACAGTTTTTTTACAGCAATAAATAGGAACTAGTTATTGATCCACACAATACATTGTAGCTATCTCATAGTTCCTTTTAATTCTTGATTAGTATTTCATTGTATAGATATACCTCTGTCTGTTTATCCTTTTTTTGATTGAAAAATATCTGTGCTATTATCAGTGTATCCATCTACAAGTTTTGGGATGAGCACAAGCTTTCATTTCTTTTAACATAAATAACCAAGAAAGTCTAATAAATGGAGCTCAGTTATAGTTTAAGACTCATTTTTAAAAAGCCATGAGATATTAAGAAGAAACATTTAACCAACTGCATAATATGTAATAATGTCTTTTTTTAAAAATCTTTAAGCTGCTAACTGGCATGAGCCACGGGCGTGCCAGGGAGAAAATAAATCAGCATTTCCCAAAAATCAGCCATGTTGGAACTTGGGCCAACCAAGGAAGCAAAGGGCCAGCTTTCCTGGTAAGCAGCGGGAGCCATGGGTGTGCCAGGGAGACAGAAGTCAGCATCTCCTGAGAATCAGCCATGCTGGAACTTGGGGGACCAACCAAGAAAGAAACAGCAATGAACCAGCCTTCCTGATAAGTAGCGTGAGCTGTGGGCGTGCCAGGGAGAGGATAAGTAGGTGTCTCCCATGAGCCTACCAGTGTGCAGGCTGAGAATCAAATGTCCTGTGTCTCTACCCCCTCCCCCACTCTGTTAGCAACTGGATGATTTCGAGGTCAGCCAAGAGTTGACAGCAACCAAGGTACATAAAGCAACTAAATGCTTGTATTGTTGGGTTGATTATGATGACCTGGAGCCAGAGGTCTAAGCATCTCTTGGGAGGATGACAGTATGCAATATAGTAAATATGTTTCCATTAGACCATTGAACAGAATGGTTTGCACTGTCAATGTTTAAGTGTGCACTTTTTATGCTTTGATTTTTGTAACTTGAACAACTATTTCTAAGAGGACAATATGTAACTTATCAACTAGTAATTTCTTAGTGTTAATCTTTTTCTTTGAAATTCTGTATGACTTCTACCCTTTTTTCTGCTTTGCCTTTTTTTCTTTCTTTTTTCTTTAAATAAAAAATGTATATATAGTAAATATGGGGAATTGTCTTCTATCTTGTCTTTGAAGGCTGATACTGTTATCACTGTTTTGCTTTGTTCCTGATTAATTGTTTTAAAAGCCATGAGATATTAAGAAGAAACACTGAACCAATTGTTCTATTCCATATTCTGTTTTGATAGGTTTTATAGTGTTTTGCTTTTGGTTTGATTTTGCTATACCTGATTGAATGGACTATTGTGAAGATAACAAGATATACTATGGTAGCTATTGTTGTTATCCTAGTATCCTGCTCTGAAGTTCTGTACCAATTGCACTGCATTGTCTTGATTGGCTTTGTTCTGTCTTGTTTTGTTGTATTTTACTCCTTAAAATTAAAAAAATATATAATAAAATAAAATAAAAAATCTTGAAGTGAGCCAAGAGTCTTCAGGGGAGTGGAGATTGCCCTAGGTGAGTTCCGGTGACCCAGAAAAAGTTGGAGACCTCTGCCCCCGGCATTTGAGTTTCTGGGGAGGTACCGGGATGCATCACTGGGTCCAGCAGATTGCAGGGCCTCAGTCAACCATGCCCAGCAGCCTTCTTTCAGTTCAGGAGGCAAAGATCGCACACAAGAACTCTGGGCTCATTTGTACTGGCCTGGGGAGAGCTTAAGATCAGCACTGGCAGCAGTTGAGTTCATATTTACACCCTTAGGACAGGAGATTGTGCCCCAGGGGTTCTGCAGGCCCCAGCTCTCCACACCTAGCTTCCACATCTCAATTAAGGGAGCCAAGAGTCTGCAACAGAGTGGAGATTGTCCGAGGTGAGTCCCGGTGACCTGGGGAAAGTTGGAGACCTACGCTCTCAGCATTTGAGTCTCTGGGGAGCTACCGGGATGCTGGACTGGGCCCAGCAGATTGTAGGGCCTCAGTCGCCCACACCCAGCAGCCTTCTCTCAGTTCAGGAGGCAGAAACCTTGCACAAGGACTCTGGGCTCATTTGGGCTGGCCTGGGGAGAGCTTAAGACCAGCACTATCAGCAGTTGAGTTCATATCCACCCCCCCTAGGAGAGGGGATTGCACCCCAGGGGTTCCGCTGGCCCCAGTTCTCCACATCCAGCATCTGCCTCTCAATCTAGTGCCTATAGAGGAGCTAAGACTGCTCCAGTAGCAGAGGGTGCAGGAGGGGATTTGCCACACACACAGAGGAAGATTTGGAGCACCACTCAAACAAAGGAAATAAAGAAAAATGCCAAAAAGAAAGACCAAACGGCAGGCTCAAATCTCCAGCCAATCCCAAGAAAGCCTGGGAGTCATGTACATAGAAGAAAATAGAAGCCATACACCTGAAATGACTGCAATGATATCAACTGAAAATAAGAAGCAACTAAAGGAAGCTATGGAGAAATTCAAATCAGAAATAATTGCCCAGGTAAAAGAAGAAATGATAAAAGTAGTGAAAGAAATAGTGAACACATCTAGTGAAGACACAGATAAAAAATTAGAGGAACAAAGCAAACAGATAGAATCCCTGAATGAACACTACAGAAACAAACAGAATTCATAAAGCAGATTCAAAGAGATATACAGTAAATCAAAAATTCTACTGAAAGCTATAAAAACCACCTTAACAAAAGTGAAGATAGAATTTCAGACCTCGAAGATAAGATCACAGCTAGTGAACAGGAAAGGAAAGATCTTTTAAAAATAACAAAGATTCAGGAAATAACAATTCAACAGCTGCAAGATGAGAAAAAGAAAAATAACGTAAGATGAAAAATAGCATAAAATGAAAAAGAAGGGGACAGCCCAAATGATATCTAGAGGATATTTACAGAAGTAATAGCTGAAAACTTCCCAAACATGACAATGGAAACTGACATTTGAATTGGTGAAGCATATAGAACTCCAAATAGCCATAACCAAAATAAAACTACACCCAGACACATAATAATCACCATCCCAGAAATCCACCATAAGAACAGAATACTAAAAGCTGTTATAGAGAAAGGACAGATCACCTATAAAGGAAAACCTATTAGAATCACAGAAAGACTTCTCAACACAAACAATGAAGTCAAGAAGAGCATGGAGTGAAGTATGTCAGGAAAACCACTTCCAATTCAGACTGATGTAACCTGCAAAACTGTCCTTCAAAAATGGATGGAGAAATAAGATACTTCCATGACAAAGAACAGCTGAAAAACTTCATAAACACCAAAACAACCCTACAAGGAATACTGAATGATATTCTAGATACACATAGGATAAAACTACCAAGCAAGGCAGACAATTAAACAGAATGGAAAGCTAAAGGTACAACAGCAGACAGATAACATGTCAACAATAAACCAATATATAACAGTTATAACCATTAATGTAAATGGCCTCAACTCACCAATCAAAAGAAACAGGCTGGCAGAATGGATCAAGAAACAACATCGAACCATGTGCTATCTACAAGAAACCCATCTAACCCAAAAGGACACTCATAGACTGAAAGTCAAGGGATGGAAAACAATACTTCATGCAACAGGAAACCAAAAAAAGAGTGGGAGTAGCCATCCTGTTTGCAGAAAATGTGAACTTCAAACCAAGAATGATCCAAAGAGATAAAGAAGGTCACTACATACTAGTTAGGGGAAAACTTCAAGAGGAAGAGATAACAATCTTAAATATATATGCACCAAATTCCAGAGCACCCAGCTATACAAAGCAAATATTAACAGAAATGAAAAATCAAATAAGTAACAACACAATTATAACAGGAGAACTTAACACACCATTGACACAAAAGGACAGATCAACTAGACAGAAAATCAGCAAAGACATAACAGAACTCAATCACACCT
>PVJX010043439.1:0-13666 GCA_004027295.1 Dolichotis patagonum
TGAGTCTTTGGGAGACCAGAGGCAGACTGTTATGATCCTAATGTAATACAATGTTGATAGACTTAACACTGGCTCTTAAGGATTGTTAAGCTGTGTTATAATGTTCAAGCTGTGAAATGATAAGAATAAGCATCGCCCAAGTAATACACCTTCTATTCTGGTGAAAAATTAGTAAATTTCTGTTTGTATGCAGGAGAGTTATAATACGTTAGGCATAATTAAAAGCACATTTTCATATTTGGAGGCTAATTTAAAGAAATGTGTCCGATGGCCAAGTTGACAAGGGGTGGATTGTGATGGTTGATGCACTGTGTCCATTTGAGAAGGTCAGAAGTTTAGTTGAGGAAGGGACCAGCGTCCTTACTTCGTACATTCTCAGCCTGTGCAAGAAGAGGGCAGCCAAACATGTGAGTGCTACACCTGTCCTCATCCTCGGGGATGGTAGCCTGCTTACAATGCAAAGGAGGGAAACAGGCTTGCTCTTCCCCTTTATGCTCTCATTGCTTTGCTGTCTTCTGCTGCCTTGAATTGTTGCCCTGTGCCAGGCCACCCTGCCTTGGAGCCAGCTGATTATGGGCTGAAACTTCCACAAACAGTGAGCTAAATAAACCTTTCCTTTGAGCACTGGATATTTTGTTTCAGCAATGAGAGAAAAATAAGCAAGACAGGTAGATGGCTAGACTGGTCTTTGGAAGGTGCAATTGCAATGCCAGCTAGGTGGCAGTAGTTTGCAGGGCTGGGGCAAGGTCAGAAGGCTGTATATAGTTTGAATCACCATTTACTATGTGGTATAGTGAGAGGCAGAAGTAGAAATGCCACCACTCACCATTACCCCTAATGACCCACTAGCAAAATCTTTGTTCTCTGTTCCTGTGACCTTGTACTATGCCAGCCTAGAAGTCTAAGTTGCAGAGAGGGGAAAGCTTGTACTAGGAAGCAGGTCAGTGATTCTATTGAACTGGAAGCTAAGACTTCCCTGTGGTCATTTTGGTCTTCTCATGACTCTGGGGAAACAAGCTAAAAAAGGACTCACGGTGTTGGTGGAGGTGACTGACCCAGACTACTGAGGGGAAACTGGACTATTACAGGGCCTCGAAGCTGCCCAGGGACAAAGAGCACTTGCTGTCCCCAGCCTGCTTTTCCCATCACTGTGGGTCCCTTCCAACCAGACTGACCTGGGTCACAGCACCAGGTGTGCCAAACCCCCAAACACTCATCCACTGCACAGCACCTTGAACACCAGAAGTGACTTTAATTTCAGGGCACATGTGACCTCGGGTCCCCACCCCACTGGTGCCTGCAAGGAGTGGCCAGGTACCAGAGCGAGTTCATGGGTCCCTCAGCCCGTGGGTGTGGGCTCCGGGCAGGGTCCCCTGTGCAGTCAGGAGAAGGAAGGCGCCTCAGCCAGCGGGCGGGCCATACTCTGGATGGCCCACTGCAGGATGCCGTCGAAGGAGTGCTGTGGGGAGCCAGGCTCAGTCACACCAGGCAGGCACCACCCGGGATGGTGCCCACCCCGCCTGCATCCACAGGACCAGGAACAGTGACCCCAAACACCACCCCACTTGACACTAACTCAAAGGGAACAGAGGCCTGAGGACCCACGGGACCCACTCATCCAGTGCTCCTCACAGCACCCACAGGGCGTGGCCCCCATGGCCCACTTGCCTCTTGGGTGGCCTCTTGCTGGGTGGCTCTTTCCTCCTCCTGCTCCTGGGCCTGACTCTCCCCTCTTGCAGGACTGGTGGTCACTGGGATCCCCCATTTTTCTAGATCTGCCCCACACCCCAGACTTCTGGCTCCCTTACCAGGCCCAGGACACCTGCTCCTCACAGGCCCTGAGGTCTCTACAGACGCCAGTCCTGTTGGAGGTGGCCCCATGGTCAGCAGGCCCCCTGAGGCACCATGCTGGTTGTGGAAAGGGCACGTGTTGGCCACCTGTGGCATGGATACTGGGGGAGTTTGTCCTGTGGACAACTCCACCTGTCCGTCTTGGGGTGGATGACCTGAGGGACAGAAGTAGGAACCTGCCCTGGCTGCCTAGGAAAAGCAGGGGCTCCAGCTGCCTGCCACTGGTGCTGAGGGCCTGGGGACCAGGGGCACGAGAAAGGGTAACGAATCATGGTGGATGAGGCCAGGAGCTCCCTGGAGAAGCCACAAAGCCACAGCCCACAGCCCTGATTTCCACCCGTCCCTTAGGAGCCCCTAGCTGCAGCGCCCCAGGAGGGCCAGGGTGCTGGTGATGCAGTACCTCGCTTAGGAGGGACTCCAGGTCCTCCCGGTGCAGGGCAGACTCTCGACCAGCATGGCCGTCGTCGACCTGGAACCCAGGGATGGCAAGAGTCAAGCCAGCCCGCATGCCACTGGGGACCTGTGGAGGTCCCTGCACAGGTGACAGGGCTGGGGCTGGGGATCCAGGCCACAGGCAGAAGGGACACGGAGCACAGGGCTGCCTGACCAGGACTCCCAGGACTCCTGACCCAGTTGCCTTGTAGATAGAGCAACTGGACTTAGATTGAGATTCTCAAAAAGAAGATGCGTTCCCCCAAACCCCCAGCCCCCTCAGACCGCAGGGCCTCGGAGTCCCGTGCTGACCTTGGGTGACCCCAGGGTGTGAGGGGCACTGGAAGCCGGCACTGCCTCTCCGGGGTTGCCGTCTCCGGAGCAGGACTTGCAGCGCAGGCCGATCCTGGGGGAAGGGCAAGAGGCTTGGGCCGCAGGAGCGCCCCCGAGGGTGGGATAGGTGGGGTGCAGCTTCTGGTCCTCCTTTTCCCCCCGCCCGCAACACTCACCCCGGCCGCGCCGCGACCCCCGGGAAGTGGCAGTGCCAGTGGAAGGCGGCGGCGCAGTGTGTGCACCGCAGCGCGTCTGCGCCGTCCCCGCACACCCCGCACCTTGCGCTGGGCGCCGGGCCCTGCGGGACACAGCAAAGGTGACCTGGGGCGCAGGCTGGGACACCTGGACTCTGAACCCACGCCCTTCGCACCACACTGCCTCCCAGGGCCACCCAGGAACCGCACTGCGCCCCGGGAAGCCGCAGGCTGCGGAAGGTGGGATCGGGCACCCCAGTAGCAAGGCTGTGCTACCGGAAGAGGCAGGAGAGACTGGGGGGCCAGAGGAGGCACGCAGGTTCCCGATTTGCTGAACCCTTCCCGGCTTTCCCCCTGCCTGGGATTCGCGCTGGGGTTGGAGTAAAACCCAGGCTGGAGCTGGGGTGGGGGTTCCAAGCAGTGGGAGAATGTGTGGCCTGAGGAAGCCACCTAGGAGCCCCCAAACTCCAGCTACACACGCGCACACACATGCACACACGTGTGCGCGCACACTCCTGGGTGCTGTGCCCACAGCCCCATGCTCCCAGCTCCTCACCTGCCCACTTCAGACCTACAGATCCAGAACTCCATCAGGCTGCACCCCTCCTCCCAGCAGGTCCCTCCTGTTTCCAATCTATCCCAGGTCCTGAGGTCCTGAGCTGCGTGGCACCCTGACCGCAGCCCTGCCGGCCGCGCTTACCTGCTGCCCCTCAGGGACGGCGCTCAGCAGGGGGCGCAGAGCTGAGGGTTCCAGCATGGGCAGGGGCGCAGAGGGAGGCGGGGTCAGCAGGCGTGTGAAGGAGACAGTAGGGTCCGAGTGGGGCTCCCTGGGCAGGGCCCGGACATCCTCGCTGGAGGCCCGAGGCCCCTGGAGGACCTGGAACCCAGAGTCAGCCCTCAGAGGACCACAAGGCTGCTTGTGGAACAGCTTGGACCCCAGGAGCCCAGGGACATGGAACTCGGGGGTAGGGGCAGGTGTGGGCAGGGACGCACACAGGCACTGTCGGAAAGGCCCGGCGGCCCGGCAGGCAGGATGCAGGGCCGGGTGCGGAGGCCCTTTCTGCCTCTGACCAGGCTGCAGCCTCCGGCCATCAAGGCAAACACTGGGCGGAACAGGGCGTGTGTCACAACACAGCCAGGGAAGCTAGCAGTGGCCACATCCCACCCCTGTGCCACAGCAAGGAGAGGGACATTTCAGGGAGGTCTCAAGGCCTGCGGGAAGCCCCAGGCTGGGCTCACGCAGAGCGCAGAGGGGGACTGGTCAGGAGGGAGCGCTACAGCAGGGACAGGACAGGAAGGCCACCCGCCAGGGACAGCGCCGCCTACCGGGGCCTCTGTAGGTGGCTCAGGGGGCCGGGGTGCCTGGACCTGGCCTGGGGCCTGCTGGCCTCTCCCCTGCAGGCAGCATGAGCACCTCCAGGTACCACTGCTCCCGTTGTCACCAGTCACAAGCATGCAAGACAAAGTGAAGACCATAGACCCCAGCCCCACAAGGTGGGACTGCTCCCTGTCACCACTCCCCTCATAGATGGGGAAACCAGGCCAGGGCAGGGAACAAGCTGGGTCACAAGGGCCAATGAGGGAGAGAGCCCAGAACAGGGTATTTACTCCCAGTGGGGAGGCCTGGCCCGCGCGGCCAGGGTCCCCATGCAATGCTTCTCCGTGTGCCCAGCAGCTCCCCACACCCAGCAACCCAGTGACCTGTGCCTGCTTGTCACGGGCTCAGCCCTGCCCCAGCTGGACAGTGTGTCCCTCAGGCCACCCAGGGGACTGGTGCACAGCAGAATGGAAGACAGGCCACTCGGGAGGAGGGGGCGCAAGTGTGGCAGCCTCAGAGGGGACCATCGAGGAGCTGCAGCTGACAGGGACCAGTCCTGGTCACACAGCAGCAGTGGGCAGAGCTCGGGCTGGAACCAGCCTCTGGGTCCCTCCAGGCCCCTCCTCCAGTGTGCTGTGCCCAGCGGGCAGAAGGCCCAGGACAGGACGGAGAGGGGACCTGTGCCCGGCTTGGGGCTCCCATGGGTGCCTGGAGCGTGCGCCTGCATGGCCTCTGCTCCCAGCCAGCACCTCCCGGGACCCTCCCAGCCAAGGCTGGTGGGCGGTGGCGGCCATGGGGTGATCTCGGTGCAGGCGCGAGCAGGTGACAGGCGCTGCTCACCTGGGGATCTCGCGCAGAGGCGGGGACAGGCAAGCCAGGTGGAAGGCCCGGGGACAGCCATCACAGCAGATGAGCTCCCCACCATCCCGGCACACGGCACACTCGTCCTCGTTCTTCTGAGCAGGAGACAGCAGCCCATGCAGACCAGGGCCTGCTGCTCCGTGCGGAGCCCAGCAGCGCCCCCTGCTGGCCAGGCCGGGCCCTCTCCTTCCCCAACACGGCTGCGAGGCCAGCGCTCCAGGGAAGAAGGCTGGGGCCAGGGTGTCTCTACGGGGCCGCAACCACCTGCTGTCCCCTCCCTGCGGCCTCCGCCCTCCCGCCTCTCTCCCCAGACGGTGCCCACCATGCTTTGGCTGGGCTGGCCCTGTGCCACCACCACAGCCCCCATGGCCACCTTGCATGACCCCTGCCCACCTGGTGCTGCCCAGGCCACAGCAGTTCCACCTCATCCAGAGACCGAGCTGAGACCAGGACAAGCTGGCTGTCCCTGGGGACCCCCTGGCTCTAGCTCACAGCACCCCACACCGCAGCCCAGCGTGAGGCTCAGAACAATCTGGACCGCACTACGTGGTTTCAAATCCTGAGAAAACCTTGCTTTTTCCACGATTCTTGAAATTTACAATTGTGGTTTATCAGGAAAAAAAAATTCCAGGGTGAGGAAGAGGAGGAGGCTCTTTGGCACCCAGTGCCCACGGCAGGGGCAGAGGCCGCATGGGGGGCACGGGGCTGCCCTCGCAGTCCAGGGCGTTACCTGGTGGAGCTGGAGCTCGCTGGCAAGGGCTGCACCGACGGGGGCCCGGGCCTGCTGGCCGAGCCGCAGCTCTCCTCCAGCCTGGGAGGGGAGGGCCAGCAACGAGGGTGGTGAGGGCAGCACTGTTGCTGGGGGAGACAGATGCCCAGGCCCGGGCCTCCCAGGAGTGGGCAGGGCAGCACTTACAGGGACAGAGCCCTGGGTTCCCTTGGCCCGGACCAGAGGCTTGGGGCCCCCGCCACCACTGCGAGTCTTGTTCTTGCCGCCGCCAGGGTCTTCAAACTTGCTGGGGGTGTAAAACTCCCCCCCAACCTGGATGCACTTCTTGGAGCCCCCTGGGAGGAGATATCAGGGACATCCTGGTGTCTCTCCACTCCCGCAGCGCTGACAGTGTGGAGGGGTCCTCAGGCAGAGATAATCTGCATTTCCTAACCACCCCAGCACCGCAAGTATGGGCACAGAAGATTCTGCCACACTGCAGGGGTCCCCCAGTCCCTGTCCCCCCAGAACCTCAGTTTAGAAATTATCTGGAAATAGGATCAGTGCAGACATAATTGGCTTGGGTGAAGTCATACTGGACCCTTAATCCAGTGATTGGTGTCCTTACAAAAAAGAGAGGACCCAGGGGTGGTAGCCACATACAGCCAAGCAGAGACCACGGCCTGGGCACAGAACCAAGGTCAGCACAGGACCCTGGAGGAGCAGGAAGGAGGGGGAGGTGGCCTTGCCCCTGCCTCACTTTGGGAACTTGTTCTGTTTGTTGTAGCAGCATCAAGACACCCACGCAGGGTCCTTGGGACCACTCGTGATCAGGGGAGACCAGGGCTGGCATCAGCTCCCAGGGCCCTCCTGACCGTCCTTGGTGCCCCCAGCCTGTGTCCACCACAGAGGAGACACTGTGGCAGGGAGTGGTGTGATGCAGCCCTGCTGGGTCCAGGTCAGAGATGACAGTGACCGTGCGTGGTCAGCAGGGCTGGCTCCCAAGACCAGGCTGTGTGGGGACCAGATGGGAGGTAAGGGAGGGACTTGGTAGGGACACTGGGGCCAGTGGAGTGCAGCATGGGCACCCAAAAGCTCAGAGCACACAGGAGGACTTCCACGGGGTAACTGGTGACCTGGCAGGGTCAGACCGCTGTCCACCTGTCTGTCCTGAGGCTGGGGTCACACACAGGAAACTGGCTGCCTCCTTGTCTGCTCTGGAGCCAGCAGGGAGCAACCGCAGGCAGAGTCCTCCTCCCACCAGGGGCAGGCTGCTCCCCACCCTGTGTGCCCACCTGACTCAAACACCTGCTGGATGAGGATGCCCTCCACAGCCCCACGGGCTCCGGCGACGTCCCCCGAGGACACGGCCACCGCCCTCTGGACTGAAGCTGACATGGTCTGAACTCCTGGAGAGGGGACAGCCCCGGTGGGAAGAGTGGACAGCGAGGCGGACCTCGGGCAGGTGTGGGCAGGGCCTGGACCGTGCAGTCCTCTCTCTTGCGGGCCGGGGACCCAGCCCTGCCCTGGAAGACAGTCCACAGGGGAGGACAGAGAGGCACCGTGCGTGCGTGCGTGCGTGCACGTGCGTGTCCCGGTGACCTGGGCCCAGTGTTGTGCTGGGGCACAGAGTTTCTAGCACTGGGGAGCTCTGGGGAGCACAGGTCTATGGGGTGAGGAGCCTCGGGAAGCAGGGAACAGAAAAGGGGCAAGCTGGCACAGCATCTAGGCCCCCAAAGACGGGACAGAGGTGGGGCCCGGAAGGAGGGTGCAGAGCAAGGCTGCGTGATGAGGGTGACAGGCAGGAGCCCACTGGGGCCAGGCAGCTGCTCTTGCCCACTCTGCTGGCCACAGAGGCCGGTGAGACCGCAGAGAGGACAGACCCCTGTGCAGCAGGCCCCTGCAGCCCGCAACCCTGGGCCCCACTTACCGTTCCCCAGGGGGAGGCGCTGTGACTCCGAGGTGCCCTCTGGCTTCTTGGGGGGCTTGACCTTTGACTGGGAACCTGCAAAGCAGTGCTGGGGGCAGCTGGCTGGACAGCACCCAGTGTGGTGGGTGCTAGGGCTCCTGGGCTCCATGTGGACCCCTCTGCTGTCGGGAACAGGAAGCCCCACTACCTGGCATCTAGGCCTCCTCACCACACGGGAGCCATGGGTTAGGCACCTTCGGGGAGCGTGCTGGCCCCAGAGTGAGAGTAGGGGGTCTGTGACCCAGGTGGGCTCCTCCTGCTGGTACCTGGACTCGGGGTGCCCTTCGAGGTCAGAGCTGCTGGTGGGGTCGCTCGGGGCTCCTCCATGGCCTTCCTCTTGGTGGGGTGTCTGGGTGGCGGTACAGGGGTCTTGGGGCCGCTGGGGGGCTTCCTTCCCTTCCGGGGCTGGCTGAGGTCCACATCTGCAGGGCAGGGTTCCCTGGCTCAGAGCCTTTCCCTGGGGTGGGGGGGTGTCCAGACACCCTCAGGTAAGGCGCCTGAGACCTCTGCTCTTGTCCCTCAGGGCCCAGCAGCCCTAGAGAGTGTCCTGGGCCTCCCTAACGCCTCCCACTCCCGTCATACGCCCACCCCAGCCCACCTTTCGGGAAGCCATCCAGGACGGGCCGCAGCCCGCCGTAGCGCTGCAGGTGGTAGTCTTTGAAGAGGACCCTCCAGAAGTCGGTGATGGCCGCGGTGTCCTGGGTCAGCAGCCAGGACAGGAGGGCGTGGAAGGCCTGGGGACAGCCCTCCTTCTCCTTCAGCCTCAGCGTCTCCTGTGGCAGCAGCTATGTGAGGGTCCTGCCTGGCACCCCTTCCTGCTGTGCCCCTCCAAGCAGCCCCAAAGTGTCCCTCCCTGGCTCTGGTTTGTGGGTGGGTGTGGGGCAGCACAGGGGAGGTGGGGGCCCACCTGCAATGACCTTCAGGGGGATCACCTCCAGCTTAGGAGCGGAGTGAGGAGGACGGGGGACTTGGGGGTCAGGGGCCCACAGGGAACCAGGGCTGGGCTCTGGCCCCTAGCATGAGTGTGGGATCGGGGATCAGGGTCCACCTGGAACTTGTCCTCGGGGACAACGTCGTGGTCGGCCAGCGAGTGCAGCAACGGGAAGGCGCTGTCCACGGCCACCGCGATCTCCGTGCGGTGCAGCCTCAGCAGCCTGCGCAGCACGGCGTCCCCACCCGCCCGCGCCTCGCCGGCCATGGCGTCACCCGGTCCCCGCGCGGCACAGCTGCGCCCCCTGCCGGCTGCGGCACGCGGCGCG
Source organism: Dolichotis patagonum (assembly GCA_004027295.1). NCBI lineage: Eukaryota > Metazoa > Chordata > Mammalia > Rodentia > Caviidae > Dolichotis > Dolichotis patagonum. The sequence goes on from PVJX010043439.1 coordinate 8,927, forward strand.
CACACCTGGACGGCACCTGCGCGCCGGCTGTTATACTGCGGGACCCAGGAAAGAGCAAAGGCCGCTGGCCCGGGAGCCAATCAGGGCCGGAGCTCCTGCGGACCGAGGGGAGCCACCAGTGACCTGGTAAAGAATGACCCTACAAAAGAAGTTCCGGACCCCGACAGCCTGGCGCTGCTCCCCTGGGCCAAGGGCAAAGCCAGCCCCTGGACTCTGGATGTCCTGGGCTGCCCAGATGCCCCGCGCTGTGCACCTGATGAGCACTTAAGAAACTGCCAGGGGCGGCTGGATTGGGCAGTAGTCCCGGGGGCACCTCTATATTGCTGTGAGGTCCCTACTTCGTCACCCGGAGCTGGGGCAGTCGGAGGAGGGGATGGGATGCCTGGGGTGCTGGTGCAGGCACACGCTGGGCACGGACCCCAGTCCAGGCACTTAGAAAATGAGGCCACCGTGAGGGCGGCCGGTGCCCAGTACTCTGGTCCTTGTCACTCCATCTGGGTGGGGCCACCCTGAGGAGCCTGGCTAAGGCAGGGACAGAGGCTGAGGGACGGCGACACTTGGAAAAACAGTGCCACTGTGGACGCTGGGCACAGCTTCCTGGAGCTCCCTCCCTGCTGGAGCAGAGAAGCGAGGTCCTCAGGGCGTGCTGGTGCAGTGTCCCCAGCTCTGTGTGCCAGGTGCAGGGCCTGGGTCTTCGGGTCACCAGCTCGAGGAGGTCCTGCAGAGCCTGGCCTGGGAGGCATCAGGTTATGGCCACGCTAGTGAGGGGACCTGGCCCTGGTGGACACAGGTGCCAGGAGACCTGGCTAGGGTGGCAGGGCACAGGGGAGGGGCCATCACCAGGCTGGACAGCACCGGCATCTCATGCTGAGGGGAGACATTGGGTGACAGGCAGGATGCCTGGTGGGGTTCTCCTCCCATCCCCAGGCCCCAGGTCCCCCAAGAGTCCTCCCAGACCTCAGAGGTGTCTGGGAACCAGACAGGGTGCGGGAGATCAGGCCCAGGAGCAGTCAGCCTGGGGAGCAGGCACAGGGGAGCTGGGGAGCTGTGGGGGGACCTGGTGTCATCTCAGAGCCAGGGTGAGTGTGGTTATCAGGAAAGCGGAGTCAAAGCCAGGCCTGGTGGTGTACCCTTGCGATCCCAGCACTCAGGAGGCTGAAGCAGGAGGCTGCTGTCGGCCTCCCTCCCTGTCCTCTCCACTGTGTCAACCTCAAAAATCTTACAGGAGGCAGAAGTCACAGTCCACAGGCACGGTCCAGCCTGTTCTGGAATGGTCTATTCACCAAAGGCCCTCGGGCCCCTGGGTCCCAGAAGGCACATGTATGGCACCGGGTGCCGGGGTCCTAATGTGAGCTTGGGACGAGCAAGGTCTGCGGTTCTCTATGGCTCAGCCTCCCCTCCTGAGGACATGACACTGCTGGCTGTTTTGAGTCTGGTGTGCATTAGGCCACGTTTGTAGTCGCGAATGACTGTGCTCCTTGTCGGGAGCTGGTTCACTATGTGACCCATCTTCGTTCTCTTTACGGCCCCTTCGCCGCTAGTTTCCTGTTCTGAATCGTTCCCCAGGTGTGGCTGTGGTGTGCTGTACCCTCCTTCTAAATCTAGGCTTCATTGTCCTTAACGTCCTGGGGGGGGCCCTGGAGATGGACCCCAAGGCGCTCTGCCCTGAGCTACATCCCTGGCCCTTGGTGTTTTTTATTTTGAGACAGGCTCTCATGGGCTCACGCCCTTCCTGCCTCAGTGTCCCAAGAAGCTGGGATGACGCGCATGCCCATCGCACCTGGCCAGCTGGGTCTTCTAGTAGCATAGTTGATTTTCTTCATGTTATATAAATAGTGTTTTCATCTTGTTTTGTTTGTGACATATTTAAACATAGTTTCATATCCCTTTTCTTATATTTGCTGGTTTGATGGGTTACGCTGGATTCCTCTTTTTTAACGTTCTTACTGCTCTGGAAATTCTGTACCTTCCTTCCCAGCGAGGCTCACTCCCCTTCCTCCGTACTCACAATTAGAGGCTTTTCTATGCCATTCATTGTTTAAAATCAGGCGCCTGTGAAGCTCTCACAGCCCGACTTCGCGGGGTTCGGTTGCCTCCCCTCGTCCCTCGGTCCCTTCCTCAGACTTCCTAATGTCACGCCCTGCAGCCTGGGGACTTTCTCTCCCCAACGGGGACTCTCAGACAGAAGTGACCAGTACAGGGGAATTTAAAACCGCCCGGCGGGACCAGCGTCTGTGCCCTGCCATGAAAGCCCCGCGCCCTCGTGCACCTGTGGCACAGGTAGGGCCTGACCGCTGTGGGCAGGCGTCCCTCGGCTGTGCCGGAGGCAGCGGGGCCCTGTACAGTTGCGGACTTTCCGCTACGCTGAGGGGCTTCCCGCCAGGGCCGGGGCCAGCTCAGCCGCTGACCTGGGCCAGGTGGGCGATGCCTGCGGGGCTGAGACTGGGTCCCTCTGAGAGGCTTCTGTTCCCCTGCCTGTGCCGTGGTGGCCTCGAGGGTCTGAGTCAGAGCAGCAGGGCGCAGCGCGCGCCGGCTCCTATCACCCCCAGACGTGGAGAGCTAAGGAGGTCACCCGGTCAGGGCCGCAGGGCACGGAGGAGGGGTGGCGGCCGGACACACTTCTGCTCCTCTGGTTCTCCAGAGCCCAGGCCCTAGCGCAGCCGACAGCTGGTCGGAGGCAGCTCCCTCCGCCCCTGGGGAGTCTGTGGCCGCGCACAGCAGGGCGGTGTGTGTGATGAAAGGGCTCTCAGCGGTGGCCCCCTTTCAAAGGAAAACTTTGCTGCCTCTGGGCTTAAAGGAGCTGCTGAGGTAGACAAAGCAGAGTTAGGGAATCACATCCTAGCGCCGGGCGTGGTGGGGCACACCTGTAATGCCGTGGCTGGGGCTGAGGCAGGACTGCGGCCAGTGCAAGGCCATCTGGGGCCACACAGTGAGACCCCGTGTCAGCAAAAGAAGAAGGAACTCACATTCCGCAAAGGCCCATTTGTTTAAGAAAAAATAGTCCCAGAAATGAAAAGCCCTCTGGAAGAGTCTTTAAGATGGAGTTTATTAGACTGAGGGAAGATAGAGAAATAAATAGAGGTAGAAAGGAAGCAAGGAAGTCATAACTAGACATTTTCTGAGACAGTCTTGCTATGTAGTGCAGGCTGGTCTTCAGCTCACTGTGGCCTAGCCTGGCCTCAGACTCACCGCACTCCTCCTGCCTCAGCCTCCTTACTGCTGGGATACAGGTGTGCGCCACCACACCCAGCAAAACTGTACTTCCAAGAAGGCTGTGACTTCTTCAACCCAGTCGAGGTCACCCAGGCTGCCCCACATCAGGGTTCCCTTGGTCAAATCTAGACCCCTTTCCCTCCAGACTCAGATCAGCACACCGGCCTCCTCTCCATGCCCTCGAAGGGACATTTGTTTCTGCCCCCGTCCCTCTCCCTTGCCGGCCCTGACCGGGCAACCTCCTTCGCTCTCCATGTCTGGGTGGCACAGGAGCAGGCAGGTGACCCAAACCGGTGAGGCCACCACAGCAGAGCTGGAACCAAAGCCCCTCAGAAGAGCCAGCCTCAGCCCCACCAGGCCTCGGCCACCTGACTCAGGTCACTGAACGGGAATTTCATAAATTGGCTTCACTGAGAAGGGGAGGGCAGGAACCTGACCCTGACACAGAGGAGCAGTGGATGCTGGCATCACCCACTCAAAGAATGAGCAGCTAGGCTGGGCCAGTAGACGGACAGGCCAGCGCCCTCTCGGGGGCGCCCGCCTTTTCCTGGGTTTCTGCCCTGCAGGAGAAGCCAGGTGCTCCCACTCCCGGAAGCCAGAGCCTCTCTCCCAGCCGCACTCCGTTCCTCTGAGTGTGTGCTTTTGCAGTTCTGCCCAGCGAGCTCCGCTGACCCTTCCTGAGGGCATGTCCATGTCGTCCAGGGGTCAGGGGCCATGGAGCAGGAGGAGGGGAAGAAGGACAGAAGGAGACATCATTCATATCATCGCCTGTGTGTTGCGGGTCTGTGTTATCCACTGTTTATATGCAAAGTAAAACCTCGGCTTGGGAGCATAATTCATTCCTGAACTGTGCGTGTGACCCACAGCACTTGTGTACCAAGGTGAGTCTCCCTATGAGAAACACTGGGAACTCGGGGGATTCGTTCCTTCACCCAAAAGCACTCTCGTAAAAGTGATTGCAAAGCCAGGTGTGATGGTGCCCGACTGTAAGCCGGGCGCTTGGGCGGCTAAGGCGGGAGGATTGCGGCAAATCCCAGGCCAGGATGAGTTACATAGTGAGACCCGTGTCAAAACCCCCGTGACTACCACACACTTTAATACATAACCAGGTAATAAACATGAAGAAAAACCAGCCTTTGGAAACCCCTGGCTGTGCTGAAGGAGACAGGAGAGAGGCGGGCTACGTGCAGGACCCATGGGACCACGCTCGCTCCCGGCTCCCTGGAAGCTTTTCCTTGCCGTGTAACTGGGACAAGGCATCTGTCCAGTGGCACTTGTGTTTGCCTCCTTTTGAGTCCTTTTGCGGAAATGTGACCTTGTTGTTAAACACAGTCACAGCTCACACTGCGACGGCCTCATTTGGGTGGGGCTTTTCCACAAACTTTTGCAGTGTCTCCTGTTTTACACATCTCCCTAACTTCATTCGCAGTGAGGGTTCCTCCACATTTCCTCCTCCTCGGTAGACAAGGTCTCCTCTGTAACCTCCTGCTGCTTGGAGACTACCACACACAGTCCCACGACAATAAA